>PVJX010002929.1:0-97301 GCA_004027295.1 Dolichotis patagonum
TAAGAGTATATAAGACTTTATGGTAAGCATGAGTCCCCATCTCATAGCTTTGAAGTCTTTCAAAGTTTTCAATCATCAGTTGGAATGGTTTTATCCTGTTTTGTTTGACTATATCATACTTGATGATATGAACAGCTGTTTTGAAGAAAACAAAACATTATGACAGCTATTGCTGATTTAATATCATCCTTCTTAGAAGTCCTACCATGCTTTTGTTGTTCTACTACCGTTGGTTCTATCACATTGTGTCTCATTGGAATTTGAATATGTGTGATAGTTCAAACAAATTTTTTTCTTTTTTATCAAAAATGGGATATTATAGTACCCATTGATCATTTTCTGTTATTCGGTTCAGAAAGCCCTGTAATTCTTTCACTCTATGCATGGCTTTATACTATTGTGTTATGTTTGATATTATTGTATTTGAAACTATGCTCAACTATAGCAGAGTAAGAGATATGGTTTTAGCTACTGTTGATGTCCAGTTGACTTAATGTAAAGTACTGTATTGCCTATGTTGTCCTGTTCTGATCTGCTCTGTACTGCCCCCTTTTGTTTTATTCTCTTTCAAATAAAAAAAAAGAAAGAAAGAAAGAAAGAAAGAAAGAAAGAAAGAAAGAAAGAAAGAAAGAAAGAGCTCTTTGGGAGCATGCAGTTCATTCTGACTTTCAGCCGTGTGTGACTTGAGGGAAGGATTTCTCTTTCCTGAGCACTGTCAAAGTGACTTCATTTCCTCGCTGACTGGGTCTGCTGGTAGCGTGCCCCACTTGGTTGTCCTCACCTAGAACTAATTTCATCACCTTTTGGATGAGGGCTTTGCTGGGCTGCCTCTCCTGCCCATGTCACTACAGCACCTGCTCACCTCTGTGGCCCTGCTCCTTTATCCTTCAGCCCCACCAGAGTCACTGAACTCGCTCTGCACATAAAACTTCTCAAGATTCAGATTCGTTATGGGAGCAAGGTCACTGAATATTCAACAGCAAGACCTGAATTTGGAGCTGCACCTTCTGACGGTGAAGTCCAGAGTTGTTTGTACTGCAGCTCAGCTGACTCACAAAGCGTCCTCCCTCACCCACAGGTGCAAAGGACAGTGCTCTGCCACCAGAACTATCCCACTAAAATCCATACTGTGCAGATTATTGGCTTATTAGCTCTGCACGGATATCAGTGATGGGTACAAGTAAAGTTCACACCCTGATGTGGTACTCCTTTGAATACTTTGCTTTCTCAGTTTTTAAGGTTTGTCTGGTAAACTCCTTGATGCCAAACAAACATTCTTCCTGCAGCCTTGTTTTCATGGTCTCTAGCAAAATAACCAGTGTCTACATGAAAATGTCACCCACAGTATTCTACAGAATTGCTCCAGGATTTAAACTCCTCTAAGTAAGACAGATTAACTTCTAATCTACTGTGCTTTCAGAAATTCACAAATTTAACACAAAGCGATTTGTTCTCCATTTATATGACCCAAAGTCATATTCCTTTCTGGGAAGAATTCCAGAATATTTTCTAAATTTTCTACATTTAAACTGAGTCAGCAAACAGTTTACAATAGTCAGCAATGACCACAGTAAATAATACAACTGCCATTTTAATCACTCTCAAAATTTAAAATACATTTTCAATGGAGCCTGGATAATTAGAGCGAGACAATATGAAAAACCGAGATGCCTATTTTAAACTGATAAGCAGTGTAACATCCTGTCTAGCATACTAATTTTATGCATACGGATGCAATAATCACAGCCGTTTGCCAAGCAACGTGCTCTGCATTCACCTGGATGATAGGTCAGTGGGTGCTATTGATCCACAGCCGGAACAAGCATTCAGGGTGAGGAGACAACAGCACAAAAGCCCCACAAAATTACTTACAAGAAAGGTTACAGAAAAAGATGAGGGCCATAGATAACTGCCTCTGAATCTCAATGATCTTAATATTTCATTCCAAAACTTCTGAGGCACAGCAAGGATTCAAACAAGGAGAAGGGAGTGGAGATCAATAGTTAATGAGGAAAATGACCCCAAAATTAACATAAAAATAAATATAATGAAAGGGACTATATAAAAATAATGAAACAAGCAACTTCTACAGACTATTTAGAAAAATGGAAGCAAAATGTAACTTATATATAATAAATGAGACATAAGTAGATGTAAAGAAAGCCATTGATGAAATTTCATAAGGTAAGCAAATCGAGCAGTCATAGCAAGAATGGAAAGGTTAACCTGCCATTGTGACATTAAGGCTTAGATACATTTCCAAATATGGTCTATTCAACTTACTGCAGGAGATGACGCCTTTTTAATACAAATAAAATTGAACAACTGATTATGCAAGGTTCTGAAACTACTTTGTAAAACCAGAGAAGAAATCGGTATGGTGACAACAATCGAAGTCCCTGTCACCAAGCCTAAGGCACGGAATACAGAAGGGGCTAAGGAACGGTCACCATCTCATCTGCATTATTCCGGATACATGCCAAGGGCTTTGAAAGCGGGAATTCATTTAACAAGTAAGTAGCCCTGGCTGGGAAGAGGGGCCCTTCCGCATGCATTCTCATTTCTGATCTGCTCTCTCTGAGATCAGAGGCAGGCTGGGCGCTGGGGGTGGGGCCAGCGCCCTGCAGGCCCGGAGGCGCCTCCCTCAGTGTGGCCCAGGACCTAACCCCAACCCTAACCCAACCCCTCGGATCGCTGGTGTGCACCGCTGGGTTCAGGCTCCCGCACTCCAGTGTGAGGGCTCCGCCCACAGGGCGCCGGGAAATCAGTCAGAAACAGCTGTCCCATCCTGGGTTCTCAGGCGGGGCGGCCACGGGGGGCAAAGCCCTCAGAGCTCCCACAGGAGCAGCAGGGCCGCTGGGAAGCTCCCACGCGTTCAGGGAGCTGTGGACGCCAAGCGCGCGTGGGCCCAGACCCGAGCCTTTCCGCAGGCAAGACGTGAGGGCGGGGCGGGGCAGTGAACCCACGAGGATGGAGTCACCCCCAAAATCAAGGTGCACCGGCACAGCGCGGGCCACACGGTGATTGGCAGGACTTGAGGGGTCAAGGGTCCAAGCGTGAGCCACCGCGCAGGCCAGCAAAGACGCCAGGGCCTCAAGACCCAACATGCAGGCTGCAGTACCCACAATCAGAACACAAACACATCAAAGCAGGAAAAGAAAAGGTCACTACAACCAGGTAAGAGGGAAAGGGGCTCAGCTCACACAACTGGCATGTAATTTAAAAATGCAGGTAAAAATCTACAGTCAGCCTAGAAGGTATGGCTAAAGGTGTCCCCTGGCTTAAAAAGTATTAATATTGCAACCAAGTTTTCAGTCTCGTGAGGGGGTGATACGCATACTGTGAATCGTGACTTTTGATTTTTTTCCCCAAGCTAGCAAAATGTGTTCTGAGGCTCTCTCCCATGGCTAAATATTAACTTAAGCCAAGATAAGACAAGTTCATGCTTTGCTGTGCGCTTTGCAACCAGGCTAGGAGGTTCAGGGGGTGAGTTATAGATTTTTCTACTTAGCATATTTTCAACTTGCAGTGGGTTTACTGGAGCATAACTTCATTGGAAGTCATCTATATTTTAAAATTTATTGATGGTTAATTCATGTTCTAACATGTACTCTGTCGTGAAGAATGTTCTATGTGAACTTGAAAAGCAGGTTGGAATTTTCTAAGTGGAGTGTTCTATACATGTCTGTTAGTTTTTGTCGATTTGCAGCTTTGTTTAGTTCTTCTATCCTATTATTTCTGAGCAGAAAAACACAAAGTAAGATACCTGAGTGACAATATTTTGGCTTAAAATGTCTTTTGATTTACATTAAAATCTAGTGAATCAGTGTATTTTAATTAATTTTAAAATAATCTGGTTTAATAGTATCTTAATATCAAATTCAATTCCTTTCTGTTATGTCATACAAATTATACTTTCAGCATTGTAATTACATCAATTTCATACTTGTTGTTTGATGCAGCTGTATTTAGGTAAGATAAGAAAATAGGAACCAAGTATATTTATGTGTCCTTTCTTATCTGCATATGTGGTAAAAGTAGTGTTCTTTATTGTGTGTATATGCATTTGACTTCTCATTCATTGTTCTTTTCTTTGAGAATCAAGGTCATATGTATAGATGTATGTATGTATATATGTATTTATTTGAGACTACTTATTTATGGTACGGAATATCAAATGGCAATGGCACCTTTTAGATTTTGTTTAATTTGGAATTGCTAACTTTCTCCTTAATCTTTGGTTCTTTTGTCATGTTGGGGATTGAAACCAGGACTTCACACGTGTGAAGCATTTATGAAGAATTCCCATCATCAAATTTGGTGGTGAAATATGGAAGGTTTTCTACCTAAGATCAGGAGTAAGGAGTTATGATATCTGCATTTGCTTTATTTATTCAACATTGCAATATAGTTTATGGCTAGGAAAAGTAGTTAAGGAAAGAAATAAAAGATAATCAGGCACACACCTTTTAAAACTAATTAAAGGAATCTAAAATTTTGCTTAAGGCTGCTATACACAAATTTTATTTTTATACACCAGCAATGAGAAATCTGGAAATAAAAAAAAGAAAATAATTCCAAACAGGGCTTCTAGTTTCCATCCAGCATGTAAAAACTTAAAAGTTGTCATCTCTCCTCTGACTTCATTGAAAAGTGATGAACTGGACATTAATAAGTCTTCTTCGTCCTATCAGACAACTCAAGGCACACATCTCCACCACAGAGAGTGAAGACAGTTGAATAGAGAGCATGACAGATCACCAGAAACAGAAGCAGCCACTACCAGAGCCAGCAGCTGGCATGGAAATGAAAGGGGGCTGAATAATTGCCAGACACTGAGTGCTGAGAATCACGAGAGGTAAAAACTGTTACCAGTCCTGGGGGTAGCGGGACTCTCATGAATTTTACCTTCAGTAGCACCGCTAGGAAATGAGGGTGAAGACAGGAGAAAGCATTCTGACCTTTCTCTACTTAAGAGAGAAGGAAAAACTGAAAAGGATTTTACGAAGGTCACAGCCCAGAGACACACATTCCTAAAACTAAAACTCAATCAATGCTTCCTCTTTGTCAAGGTTTATCACCACATCAATAGGAATCACCTCTAACAAGTCTAACAAGTCGGGACCTGAGTTGAATTGCAGGAACTGCAAGACCGGAGTCCAATTTTAAAGAGTCTAGAAACTCAGATATAAGAGACAAGACCAAACAAGGCCACTAAGAGTTTTACTCTTGGACATAATAACTACAGCAAACAAACACAGCCAAACTCCTGGCCAATGAACATAAAACCTCATACAAAAGAACAATATCCTTAGTTCTTCTTACCCAGGATATTACTTCCATCTTTCAAACAAAATTATAAGTCATACTAAATGGCAAAAACAAAAACAACCTAAAGAAAGAAACAGAGTAAGTACCAGAATCAGACGTAGATATAACAGAAAATGTAGAGTTACTCCAAAAAGGAACTTAAAATAAGTATGATCATAAAACTCTAACAAAATTTTTTTAAAAAAATAGACAACTTGCAAGAGCAGATGGGTAATTTAAGCAGACAGTTAGAAAGTCTAAGAAAATAAAACTACCTCTCAGAACTCCTAGAAAATTCTAGAATTCCCACAGTGCCAAAATCTGAGTATGCTCAATTGCTTTTGTAAAATGGTAGCATTTTTGCACATAACCTATGCAAATCTATATACTTCAAATCATCTCTAGATTGTTCATAATATGTAAAACAAAGGAAATGAAATGTAAACAGCTATACTGCATTTTTGAAGAAATAACTGTGGAATGAAAATGTTCAGTACCATAACAATTTTTCCAAATATTTTAAATCAACATTTGTTAACTCCATGGAAGCAAAATCCATACATATGGAGAGTATACTGTAACTTCATGAAAATAATCTTTAAATATAAAGCACTTACAAGTAAATTTAACAAACATACAAGTCTCCTAATTTGAAATAAAACATTTCTGAAAATTTGAAGACTATCTAAATTATTGGAATGGCATTTAGTAATTATGAGTCAGAAGACTTGCTACTGTATTAATAACAGTCCTCAAATTTATGTGCACATACAATGCAATCTTACCAAAACTTTAACTAGCATCTTTTCTAAAGTTAATAATAAATGCATTCTAAAGTTCATCATGAAAAGCTAGCAAACAAAAATAGCAAAAATAATCTTGAAATAAAAAGAACAAACTTAGAGGACTCACAATTGCTGACTTCAATACTTGTTCCATCATTGCAATAGTCAAGGATCATAATATTTGCATACAGATAGACTTAGAGACCAATGGGATAGACCTGAGAGTCTAGAGATAACATCCCACCTGATCGCCAATTGGCTTTGTATGATGGTGCTAAAAGGGTTCCCGGGGAGAAAATAATGGGGTAACTAGATGTGTACAAGTGAAATAGGTGGATTTATAACACAACTTCACACTACATGAAAAATTACCTCACCGTGCATGATGTTTACCTTCCGGGGGGACAGCTGTTACATGTATATAACTCATCTGTGTGACTTTTCGCCTTCCCTTCCCCATGCACTGACTATTACGGAGATTACATATGCAAATATACAATTAAAATATGTTTTACAGAAAGGCATCTTCCTAAACAAGACAAGAATGTTGACGTCGTCTCTCTTATAAGGGAATTTTTTCACAATAGTTTAAAAACTTTATAACTCAACAACAAAAAGACAACTTAATTTTTGGAATGAGTGAAGAATTTGAAAAAGTTTTTCTTCAACAATGCAAAATGGCCAATAAGTACATGAAAACGTGCTTAATATCATCACAGAAGTGCACAATGCACAGAACCACAATGCAGTGCTGCCTTACACCCAACTGGACGATTCGTATAGAAAAGACAGATAGTAACAAGTATAGATGAAGACAGAGAAATTGGTGCTAGCAAACTTTCGTTAGTAGAACTGGAAAATGATGCGGCCACTGTGGAAAAATGGCAGTTGTCCAAAATGTGAAATATAGAATTATCGTATGATCTAACACTTCTATGGGTAGCCTAAAATAACAGCAAGTACCTGCTAACACATAGTAAAATACAGATGTTCACAGATGCATCATTCATAATAACCAAAAGGTAACCAAATGTCCGTCAACTGACAGGTGAATAAGTAAAATATGAAATACACTGAATATTATTTGGTAATAAAAAGGAATAAAACACGGATCCCTGCTACAACATGGGAAAACTTTGAAAACATTATTCTAAACTAGTTTAAAGATGCCAGACACAAAGACCAAGTATTACATTATTCTCTTTATATGGAACAGAGGCAGTAGAAGCACAGGCAGAAAAGTCAGCTGTGGCTGCAGGGGCCAGGGTGCATGGTAACTGACTACTACCAGGTATGAGGGGTCTTTCAAGAGTGATGAAATACTCTATTCTAGAAGGAAACAGTGATGATGTTTGCAGAGCCCCGTGATTATAATCACTTACAATTTTCACTTTAAAATCAGGACTGCGAGGTATGTGAAATATTTTGTAATAACGCGCTTTAAAAATAGCTTTAAAACCTAAGTGCCACTACTATTTCACTGATGTATTCATGACAGTAATCGTTGTTTGGTAGTCTGTGTCTGTCCCCACAAATAGGACTCATAGAAACTGTCCTATTTTGGTCCAGTTAAGAACAAGATACATATTGACTCTAAGCTGCAGTTCAATCAAGATTTTAATTCTTTGCAAAAAGGAACCAGTTATGGTAATAAATTGTTAACTGATAACCACATACTCACTTTTAGTAAAAACACAATGTTCAGTTTTCATTCTTCAGCACTGAATACACACGGGTATAATGTTGATGAACACGCAATCATTCTAGCATACTAGCAGATTACAGACCAGCTGATGGGCTCAGGAAGCCTATTAAAAATGACAATTTCCTAGAAGAGTTTAATTTCATAATTATATTAACTATAGTGCTACATTGATACTGAGTTCATACATCTTAGATATAATAAAACAATAAGTCAATGTCTTTTTTGTAGAAATTGCTTACAATCTATTTTACTTGAACAAAATTATATATGCAGACTCTTCAGTTGAAACTAAAGTTAATCCACCCAATCAACATGCATGTGCAATATGTCTAAAAGTAAATGTAGCAGAAATACACAAGCTAAGTAGAAGAAGGAATTCTGCATTTATGTATTAGTACTTTCTTCAAGTTGTTAAAATTCATATATAATTTATACAGTTCAGTTTAGCTAGGATAGAAAACTTACTTACACATTGGACATGCCATTTTTAACAAATTCTGTTGCAAATGTACCATTTTTTAGAATATTTCCCAACCACAGGAAATAACAATACATAGAAAAGCTGCCTTAATAGTCTAATTTTTCCAAACATTGAAAAAAAGAATACCGTACCCTTTCCAGAATCTTGACATACGCTCAGGAATTAGCACTGGTATTGCTAAATTAAAAAAAAAAAATCACAAAAACCAGGCTGGGTGTTACTGACAGCTTGGCAAACAGCACTTTGATGACCATGTGCAAAATCCTGAGACAGAGGCACTAAGGAACCTGACTGAGAGCAATCAGTACTAAATATTTTAGATATGCCAGATCTTTCTGCTACTCATTACATATGCACTTTGCAAAGTATATATAGTAGAACAGTTGGCCTATAAAGTGCCCTGGAAAAAAGTTAACAGGGCTGCCCACTGTCAGGGGTTTGAGAATCACCACTTACCTGATTCTACGGCTCAGAGAGGCACTGTTTCCATTCATAGGGTGCAGGTCCCCAGAATTCACTCCGGCAGGAATCTTTTACCTTTCCATAATTTAGCTTTAACCAACTTATTTGACAGCACGGAATTTCCCCCTTTTTTCTTTAACTTTTCCTATCTTCTTCCCCAAAATACATAAAGTATCTTTTACTCTCCTCAGCTTCTAACTGGTCCAAAAAAGGTAAAAATAAACTCTTAATGACTGACATCCACAAAGCTTAAATGAGCACATGGAAAACACAGGAGCACAAGAAATGGACAGGTCCAAGCTGAAGACCCCCTGTAGCCCTGGTGCTTAACCTGACTCACACATAACCCGGAAGCAACTCTTGCCCTAAACCACACGTAGCGGACGTTTCTCCTGGTTCCCAAGTCAACGAGCTGAGCAGGCAAACGTCCGAGGCATGCTTCGGCCACTTCAGCCACTCTGAAGGTTATCTGGCCATAGTCAAGGTGACCTGCCCTCAAGAAATGTAAGTTTCTAGAACAACAGTACTTGTTCTTTTCCAAAAAGTCTGAAGATGTTCCAAATGCTAATATATATAATTTTCATGTATCGCTTATCACACTATTGCCATAAAGCATTAACTCTAGGAATTCTGGGACTGGTCTTCAGTCCAGCCGAGGCACGCTCTGTCGAGAATTCCAAGAAGCAAGCAGACGCAGATAAGGGCCTAAGGCTCATTTTTAATATCATCTTTACTTGCTGGCAGGAAAAGAAATAAAAATAAGTGAGACGATAAACCTCTCAAAGTTGAGCTGAATAAGCCCTGCAGAAGCATTTGGGAAGTTCAGTTTTTACAAGGGGACAGAACCCAGCAATTCAGCCCTCCGCTGGCTGGGCGACATCCAGACCTCTTATATAACAGTCATTTTTCTTGTAATAGCGCGAGACTTTAGTATCGTTACATTTAGGCACCTCCATAAGCCTCCATATGTCTTGCGGCGATTACATCACTGTTGCACTTAGCTTCCTTCTGTGTTCCCTTGTATGTCACACTTGACAAGATAAGTGCTAACTCCTCCTCGCATAGCAATTGCACTCATTTTCTCCTTAAAGTGGTCCCAAGACTTCCATTGGTGTCAAGTAAAGATCTGAAGTACCATTTAATTGGACGCGTGGTCTCGCATGGGTTCTCAGCATGTTGGGAAAATGACAAGCGATACAGGTGTTACTCTTTATTTATTTTACTTGCCTGACAGAACCAGCCAAGCTAACTTACGTGGTTATACTATTCGCTCTTTGGATGAGGAGGTCTATGACTTTTAACGCATGCAAAGAGGCTCATAACTAACTCCCTGTCGAAGATGAAGAACAAACGCAACCCAGCCCAGACCTCCTCCGGGCGGCCCCATCTTCCTGCTCACCGTCAGCCCCTAGTAAACTTCAATCAGGTCCTGTAGATTCTCCTCTTAAAACCGTCATGAATGAAATCAGGAAGTATTTAATCTGGATGCGACCGCTGAGCAAAACCCCTCTGGAGATGCATCTAGGTCGCATCCATCAGTAGCCGGGCTTTTATTGACGAATAGCATTCTGTTACATAGCTTCCTTATCCACTCATCAGCTGCACGGACATTGGAAACTGTGCGGTACACAGTGCCGCACAGGCCTACACACGCACGTAAATTCTGTTGTTCAGGATAATTCCTTGGAAGTGGGATTGTGAGGTCTTGTGGCGACTGTATGTTTAACTTTGTAATAATCTGCCAAAACAAGCCAGAGTGGCTGGGTCAGTCTGCATGATTTGGACTGGAGCAAACAGAAACCTGTACCATTTCAGGAGGAAAAGATGCTTATCAGGTAGTTTACTTAAATGGAATGATGTTTATCCCAGCAAAATTTGAAAATGGGAATAATAAATAAATTGAACTCTGCATATCTTAAATCCAAACCACTTGGTTTATTTGTTCCTGAAAGACAAATACTGTCTGAGAGGAAATTAAAAACACAGACATGTAGTTCAGTGTCTCATAACTGCAGTGTTAGTGCAAAATCACATAGTTATGTCTGTTCTGCCTGGAACGGCAGCATTACTCAACGTTTTAAACTGTACGATGGACTCAGAGATGAGATCACTAGGGATGGTTCCCTCCCGTTACGAGGACACAGTCCAGGGAGGGCCAAGCCATCACGGAAAACCAACGCGCAGTAGAGGCCGGGAGGGACTGACCCGAAGCCAGCAGCAGCCACGTGTGTGAATAGAAGAGAACACTGCCCAGCTGGAAGCGAGCTGCAAGTGTGGAAGTCACCAGGTAGAAGTCGGGACGGGTCGTAAGCTGTTTCCTTTAAAAGAAGAAAATCATGGGGAGTAACTGAGCCTTCCTGAATTCCCTTGAATGACTAGATTAAAACCTTTCCAGAAGCACAATGAAGGACAACAGACCCACGAGCATGGTGAGTCTGCTCGAGCTGAGTGCGTGTCACTCGCTGACAAACTGAATTCCACTTCACGTTATCTTACAACTCTTTAAACAAACCTAGAAAAACAAATGTAGAGGAAAACACGGAGCGAACATGGGAAAGCCTGAAAATAGACTAAAATATTGTGTCACTGTGCTTTTATAACATGTAAATTTATTTCCAAGTAAAGTCATTTGGTTCCTTAAGAACATATAAGTATGCAACGAATACTTAGTTAACAAACATATAATTATTGAGGGCTGATGTCTTACTGAGCAATGCAGAAACAGTCCAGTTGTTGAACTGAAAGCCTACTGGCTCGAGTAACTTGCATGTCTACGGAAAACCGACTCCGTTTGTCTATGATTTAGTGTCAACATCCACAAAGCTGGAATGTACTGTCGGTCTCATTTCCTGTCTCAGGGCAGTGATCAAAGAAATTACACTCTTCCAAAGGCGGACAGATCCTTCCACTTAAAAACGTGCTTTGATATTTCTGGAACATTAAAACTTTGCTTTAATTTGACAGAGACACTTTCTTCCAATTCTTGGTGGCTTAATTTGCTTTAGATTAGGAAAAAACAAAATCCATAGATAGTTTCTGAAATTACGTGTTATTTCCAGTCATGGTTTTCCACTTTGTCAAAATAGATTATTGCATTAAACTCAAGGTTATCGAGCAATGGAAAATATTCTACTTTTGCATTTAATACTTACTTAGCAACATCAGTGATATTCTTGACTTCTCCCCAAAGGGCATGTCTAGTACATTATGCTGCCTAGCGCATACGCTGAAACACTGCATGGTTTGGACAGGAGTGGTTTCAAGGGGCCTTTTTTTTGTTTGTTCATTTGTTTGTTTGTTTGTTTGTTTTACAAAATTTCTTTTCCATCTGAAAAAGCAACTCAGTAAACCTCTAAGGAAAGTGTGAGACTTAAATATCTGGCAGCATTTTAAAGTATTCGCACTTGAGACCTTCTTTTGCCAAGTAGCATAAATGAAAGGTAGGGGCGTAAGCACAGAATATTGTCAGCGTCCTCTCTTTTCCAGCAACACAATTATCCTGTCCTCCACTGACAACGCTCAGGGGCTCCCGGGGAGGGACCCACACGTAGCTTGTTGCCTCCTTTTCTGGCTCTCCCAGATTGCTCTCCTGCGGATGATGTGGTCTCGTTACTGAGGTTTAGGGGACCCTCCCCAGCCCAAATTGCTCTGACCGCCCTTGGTCTGCATGTTGTCATGGGGCACTGCCTTTCTTCTGAACCCCGACTTCTAGGTGTGCATACTACAGGACTTGGCAGTTATTTCCCTCAAATGATCCCTTCCATAGAGCTGCAGCGTGGCACATTTGGCCCTGAAATGTTTCAATCACTAAAATGAGAAATTCTGATAGCAATTTAAAACATCCTTTCCAATTCAAAGCCTTCACGTCAAGATATTCTGCTTAAATTGAAATTTCCTTTCACAAAATAACACTCTCCAGCTAATCTAGCCCAAACTACCAGCATCGGTCATTTGCCCTTCCACATTGCAGCCAGCCGATCCTGGGATCCTGGCATCTGCTGGGGCCTCTTCCCATCCCTCTCCCCATGCGCAGACAGAGGCAAAGCCAGGCCCTGCGCAGACTTGATGGGGACACCACGCACTGCACCCAGGGCTCCCGCTCATTGTGCTCACTGCAGGGGAAACTGCAGGACGCCTGGCCATTGTGCTGTCACTTTGCAGCTGGATTATGCCGTTACACTGGCGCTCACCACGCTCAGAGCTGCTGAAACAGTCTGTACCTCAGTTTTCCCTCCGAGAAGTTGGGATGGGAAGAGCATCTGCTATACAGGGTTCTGGATAACAGCCTACGTCAACGCCTTATGGGCTTCCAGGAACATCTGGTGTATAAGAAGCAAGCAGAAACTGGTCCTGTTAGTAGGGCTTTTGGAGAGAAACCAACACTGTTCAGTGTGCCCTGCAGATTGCGCCACCACCCGGGGAAGCGCCTCATCTGTTGCAGGAGTTGTGGGCCAGAGCCTTATTCCTCACCCTGGTCTGCCTGCAACTCTGCTCTTCTCCTGAGCCCCTTCATAATCCTTAGATTTCAACTCGTCGCATCACTTTCCTGGGTGGCCCTGTCAGTGGACCACATCTATCTCTATGCTGTGGGTTGATCAGCCTCTGTTCTATGGCGCCAAGGCCAAACAATGACTGACTCTGAGGACTGAATCAGGGAATGCTTGTTCTGGGAACCGGAAGCTGAGCTATGACCTGCCTTAATGTTGACAACAGAAAATGGTATTAGAAGGGCGACAGAGCTGGGCACTGCTATGGCGGTCCCGGGGATAATCTCCCATTCAGTTGTTCTGAGAACTCTCCCACCGTGGTGTTACTTCCTCCATGAAAGCCTGAGAATTGAAGCAACACCCCTAACATCATTTGGCTCAGCAAAGATGGAGCCCGGGCTGGGAGCTGGCTTTTCCTCATATGTCTCCACCACGGCCACACTTCCACATGGGAAATAGGGAGGGGCAGAAGAGCCAGGTTCAGCAGAAAACAGCGGCATGGTGGGCGTGTGGAACGGGAGAGTGGATGCTGGGTACTGAGGCCCAGGAGGTGGGGTGAGAGAGAGATGCAAAGGAGGGCTGCTCCTCCATGAGGAAAGAACCAGACTAAGGTGGAGCAAGATGAAGCCGGATCAAGCAAGATGGAGGAGAAGCGGCTTGTGCTGGGTGTCGGATGGAGCTGAACTCGCCTTCTCTGGAGTTCTAGGTTTTCCTTGCCTCTCTCTTCCGCTCTCTGCACTCTCTGGACAACCTTCTCACAGCTGCCTCAGAACTTAAGATGTCCACAAACACTCACATGTTGGTGCTCTGTACACGAACTACAATTTCAGGGCCTCTTAGGTCGAACTATTGTGAGAGGAAGAACATGCTTGATAGAACACTCCAGCTGCTGCCTAGGAGGGGGCAGATCACGTGACACAGCAAACATTGAAGGGCTGAGCCGATCCCTTCCGAGGCACAGGGCTGGGAGAGGCATTCCAAAGCAGGGCAACAACTGGAATGTATATTTTATAGTTTCTTCACTATGATTGAGCACTGATTTGTGATAGATTAGTATAAACTGACTATAGTAGCAGAAAATGTGGTATACTTTGAGCCCTTGGAAGATAGGTCTTGATTAAATATTGACAGTCTTATGTAGCTCAAATGTTACAAGAAATCATCTGTAACAAGGATGGAGAGGTAACATGTTCATAATTTTAATTGAAAATATTTATCATCATGTTGACAAACGTTTCAATAAACAATTCTGTACATCCAAAATACGAGTTAAGTATTTTCCTGTATATAAGACAATAGGTATTCCCACCAACTATCTAAACGTGCCTGCAATATATATACTTCAGCTTTTAGGAAACTGTATCGCTATTGTGTTAGCTGTTACTAGAGGGGGAAAAGAACATAATTAATGCTCTTTCTCATTCTCAAGTCTCACTCACAGAGAGCCCTGCAGAATGAACTCTGTCATAGTCGGACAGGACTCTCTTGACTGCGGAGACTCAGCTTTATAGAGATACCACTTTTCTTTCTTTACACCAAATTCAAATGTGCTTGAACAATTAAAGGGAAAATTAATAGTGCATTCTCCCTGTAATCATTCTCACATTAAACTCTGAATGTCAAAATCAAAATTATTTTTATGCATGATGGGCAGTTTCCCACTAACACTTTTCTAAATTGTCTAATAATTTTATATAGCATAATTACAAGACTTCTGCTTGTATATTTTCCCTTCTGTTTGCTTCCATATGAATATAAATTAAGAGCAATCACTAGCAAACCTTTATGGTAGACACGTACAATGTAATGCTATAACAGAGATACTTAAAACAACCCTAAAGGGAGCCCCTGGAAATACCATTTCCCTACTATCTTCCAGCACCTGCAACTACACATCCGTAAATGCAGACTCACTGAACGATTGTTTCTGCCAGCGATGGCTGATCTTCATGTCAGTTTGTCTAGGCGATGGCCCCAGGGGCTTGGTGTCACACCACCTTTGATACCGCTAAAAGAATTTTATAGTTGCAATTAATGTTTATGATAAGCTGATGTAAATAAGAAATTTCTGTGATGGTGTAAGTAGGCCTCATTCCAATCAGGCCTCAAGGACAAAACTGAGATTCCCTTAAAAAAATTTTTTTTTGATCTGGGCATGGCTGTGCACACCTGTAATCCTAGGACTCTGGGAGGCTGAAGCAGGAAGATTGTTAGTTCAAACCCAGCCTGGGCAATTTAGCGACTTGGCAAGACCCACTCTCAAAACTTTTTACAAAAAAAACTTTTTGAAAATTAGATAAAGGGCTAAGGATAAAGTTCAATGCAAAGCCCTTAGGTTTATTGTACACAGTTCACTTCAAGACTAAAAATGCTAGCTGTGGTGGCACACTCCTGTAATCCCAGAATCCCAGCACTCGGGAGGCTGAGGCAGGATGGCTGTTGTGAGTTTGAGACCAGCCTGGGCTACAAGGTGAGCTCAAGAACACTCTGAACTGCACAGCAAGACCCTGTCTCAAAAAGAAACAAAAAACTAGAGCTGCTCTCTGAATTTCTTACCCATTGATCTTCCCTATTGCTATGAATTTTGGACTAGTCAATCCATGCATTTAAATGAGACAGTTGCTTAAAATCAGAATCTTTCTCTCTCTCTTTCTTCCCTCTCTCTCTCCCTCTACATGTATCTTCTTTCTTTCTTTTCCTGTGGAGAATTTTGGCTGATACACCCAGATTTATTCTGTTTTCCTTTCTTGATTTTGTCTATATATGCCTATTATTCATATGATGTCATTTCTTAAATTTAAAGTCACTTATTGAATCTCACCTATTTCACCAAATGTTACTATTTCCTGCAAAATTTTAATACATAATTGTTCATATTTTTTAAATTTCCATACTAATGAGAACTAAAATTCTGCTAGCGACTCCTGCATCACACCAGACCCTGGACTCACTTCCTTCTTCCCTTTTGTCCTGATTAACAGAATTAACTGTTTCCTGACATGTGACCTCAGTGACTTTCCCTTTCTACGTGTCCATTTCTCTTGGTTCCATCTCTAACTTAATTTTAATTTAGGT
The DNA here is from genome assembly GCA_004027295.1 of Dolichotis patagonum. Lineage (NCBI taxonomy): Eukaryota > Metazoa > Chordata > Mammalia > Rodentia > Caviidae > Dolichotis > Dolichotis patagonum. The sequence continues at coordinate 16,306 of PVJX010002929.1, forward strand.
TGATAGTCCTTAAAACTGTATGGTATTACTGTTTAGCCAAAACTTCACCTATTTCTTCTATTTCTCTTAACCAAACACACAAACAGTGATCAGACCCCGAAGCTGTAAAGCAGAGTAGGCTTACTTTTATTTTCTGTTTCTTTTTTTGTTTATTTTTTGCCCTGAAGTATCTCACAATTTCGTCACAGCTTATCTCCCAGTATTCACTTAGAAGAAGTACTTAAATGCCTGGGAGTTTGAAAAACATCAATTTCCTGAATTATCAGGAAATGGTTCCTACAGTCTAAAATGTGTGCGTGGCTTTATATGGGAAGGACAGCTGAGGGGTGGAGGAAAGACCAGACAATCCGGAGCTCTGTGATCGTTCATCTCCTCACTTGATGTCTGAGGACAACAGGGCTCAGAAACATCCTCAAGATAACCCAGTGTGAACCCTGCACATCCCGGTAAACCAGGCGTGTCCACTGGGATCCGCTAGCGGACCATAATTGACACAGCAGTTACTCCTCTCATCACGGCTTCCTCAGCCTCTGTGATTTCCAGCAAGGGCTCTTTGGGCATTTAGGTGGAAGAACCGAAGGAGCCTCGCTTGGTGAACTCCATCTTCGCCTGTGTGGAACACAGCTCCCTTCCTCAGAGCCTCACACATGCCACCGGCATGCTCAGGAGAGTGTCGGGCCAATGCCAAGGCTTCCTGACCGTGTTCTGAATCATGTCACAGTACTGTGGTCTGATCTTTATCTATCCTTGATTTTAAGGAATGGGAACAGAGTTAGAGGGCTTCAACCTGGCTACATCATTCTAGTTTAACTGTGGGAGTGAGAGAGCAGAGCTGTTGCCTTACAATCTCACTAGTAATTAAAGGGCTTTGTGCCATGGCGTCTGGTGCAGCTCTCAAACTTCCTTGGAAGGCAGAGGGTGGAGGATGAAGGAATGAAGAAAAGAGTCAGAAAACAAAAAGCTGAGGTCAGGGTCAGGTGGAGCCTCCTCTCCTGATAGGAGAAAACAACTGCCCAAGGACTGCAGTACATTTATTTATGCACTTGACAGGTTGATGTCACATGACACCCCTCTGCCTATCAGCTTGCTTGCTTGGCTCGCCTCAGGCTCTCCACGTTCTTGGGGCTGGAACAGCTTGTTCACGTGGCATCCCCAGCCTTGCTTTAGTTCTGCACCCATGATCGATCTACAGCTTCAGCTGCACCCCAGACTGCTATCGGCAAAGCAGGTTCCTAGTGTATGAAGCCCTTTTGCATACACAGAAGCTCTGTAGGGGTTAATTCTTTCTTGTCTTCACACACTAATCAAGCTGAGCATGCTATTAAGGAGTCCTGACATATGTACCCCATCTTATTTTATTCCAAACACAAATATTGGGAACCACTGTTGTTCGTTTTCCTTTATTAACCACTGTCAGCTGCATACAAAGAAGGGACCAATTTTTAATGAAGGCATTAATGACAAATACTTCAAGCATGCACAGGTAACTGCTACAGCACGTTTCAATCTTGAAACACTGTGCTGAGTGGAAAGAGCCAGACAGGAAAAGCCATGTGTTGTATGAATCCATTATATGGCGTGCCCAGAAGACCTCATCCCTGGAGATGCAGAGTTGGTTGGTTAGAGTTGGTTAGTGGCCAACTAGTGTGAGATTTGAAAAGATTTTTGAATTAGCAGGGGTTTTATTGATGGGGTGATGACTATTAATGAACACAGGATTATATACTAAAAAGAATAAATTTTATGATACATAATTTCTCAAGAAAAAATGGTTCATGAAAATTTCTGAGACTTTAAAATTTCATTTCATCAATTTTAAAATTCATGCTCTTGTATATGCTATGACTCTAGAATTTGTGCATTAAAAGTAGTGGGTTTTTTTCCTCTTAGAGTACCCAAAGTAATATGTCATAAAACTGATCACGCCTTAAAGCCCATAAAATGTAGTCTATCTCTGATTTTACTAACCCTTATCTACAAAGACAGCCATTGGAAATCTACACTTCAAAAAACTTACTGGAGACTAATTATTGGGTGGATTCTTACTTCAGAATACTTAAACTACACCCACTCAGTAAATAACCAGAGTTGATTGGTAAAGACAGAATTGCTGCACATTTTTAAATCACCCCAACTTTTGAACAGCACATTTCTCATAAGGAGAGGCTCTGTGTGCCCTCCACTGGGCCCCAGTGGGCTGAGACAGTCCTCAAGGATGCAGCGGGAAGGAGGGACCCTGAGGGACTCCAAAGCTGTGCCACAGGAGGCCTGGTGGCTGCAGACTCCCATTTCCCCAGGATGCTGGCCCTGGGGAAGCCAGTCGCCACAGAACTCCCGTTATGCTAGGACTCGCACCTGTAGGCAGCTCCTGAGTCCCAGCTGACAGCGGGCATCCCCTGACTGTCCTTGTCAGTGGGTACTTGACAATGTCCGACCACACCTGTGCGTGGCTCCCTGTGAGACCCGCCCACCTGAGTCCTCCTCAGATCCATGGTCCACAGAACCATGCGCAAAGGAAGCACGGGTCCACACCACTAGCTTTGTGGTGACTCTGTTTTGCAGCAGTAACTACAGAAAAGATAGAAGAGAAGGTCACACTTTCTCTCACAGTGACCCATCCGGCCACCCTGGCGGCGAGAACAGACCAACAGCACGATTTCTTGCACGTTCTCCATGGAAGGACGCTGACCACTGCCTTCTACTAAGCTCAGATGGGCTGCGGCGGCACTGTGTTTACCTGGGCTGCGGATTCAGCATGTGACCTGGTGTGCGCTGAGTGGAGTGCTGAGTTATTATGCATGAGCAGAATTAAAATGTGATTAAACCAAGGTCCACCCACCAGTGGTTTCTTTGCACTGCTGTGTGCTCTTCTGCCTCTATTAGACAAACTGTAAACTTGCCATTTGTTTGATATATACTTAATAAGATGTTATTTGGAAAAAACTTATCTACTTGGGAAATATATTACTTTGGACTCGATTATTGCAGTAACTGCTAGGCATCTTATTAACTTAATCTGGAAATCTTTCTAACATTAAACTATCATAGTGTTTGGGCTGAATTTTCACCATTCATTTAAAAAAAAGCTAAACTCTTCTTGATCTACAATGTCCCCATTTTAAAGATATTAATTTAGAATCCTCATCTCCTCCTATTTTCCTTTATATAAACAATGTGCCAGTCTAAGAAAAATCTGCCATATGGTATGATATAAGTCACTTACCAAACTTTGAGGTTCCATGTGTGGAAAAGTTTCCTCAAAATATCTGTCAGCTTAGACTTTACAGGTTTTCTAGACTGCAAAGTTTTGCATAAGTGCTCCTCTATAAATAACATCTTCCTCTGGTGAAATATACCACCATCCTTTGTGTACTTGATTTTTTTATTTCTTATAATTTTACCTCCATGGTATCTTATTGTACATTCTTGTCCCCAGAGCTTTTCTGGAATAGATGCTTAGCAAATGTCACTAATGAAGAATGAATGAATAGATGTGAATGTAAGTAAGTATGATGTTTCATTTAGTTGTGTCCACCTCGTTCCTTAGACGTCAGTATGTTCCTGACCTTTCCATCATAAATTGAGCGAGATACACAACTTGGTGTGACAGTGACCTGACTCTGTCACCTGGAGAAGGAAATGCCCAAACACATCAGCTCCATACAGCTCTGGGCATGGCTGAGGGGCTCCGCTGAGGAGGTGCTGGGTCTGCGGGTGACCGTGCCAGCAGCCGCCAGAGTGACATGAGGGAAGCCGAGAAAGGACGCTGGCCTCGCTCCCTCTGCAAGAGCTCCCGGCCCGGGACAGGAACCTGATCCCCGGTGCACAGAGAGACCTTCTGCCCTCGTCCTCAGCCGACACCGCAGCGCTCACTGCAGGGTAATCGTGTAAATTCTTAAATATTTGTACATCTTGCCTGGAATCTGTTTCTCTAGTAAGCACTGATGCGGGTCCTTGGTAATCACAGCAACCTGGAAGATTTAGCCACCCGTTAGCCTGTGCAGTGAATGAATGCCCTGTGCTCGGAGGGTGCGTGTCAGGAGCTATGTGAACGACTGTGCCTGAGAAGGGCATGTCCGCCCTGCACCCGAATGCCCACCGTGACCTCCTGAGGACCTTCAGCGCCCCGCCTCGCCTCGCCTTGCGCAGGTGCCCACTGCACTGCGGCAGCCTGTGGCCACCCCGCTCCCTCAGTGCAAATGCAAACACCCGTCCAGAAGAGCCTCGTGGTCACTCTTGGTGCTGTCATTGTCTTCTGCCACAGCACCTCGCTTCTGTCCTCCTCAGAGGTTCCTGCTCCTTCAGAGTTCAAGGCCACTTTGCTGATTTCTCACTTTTATCTGCCGGCTTTGAAACGGAGGAGACCTGACCTTGTTTTTATCTTTCCCCACCACATCCCCAGCCCCATCCAGGTGCCTGGCAGCGAGGAGGCACGCAGTGGTCAGTAGTCCACCAGGACAGGGACAGTGATGAGAAGAAGCCCAGCCGCACTCATCTAAGATAAATAAAGTGACCGCCGCGCTCAGCTGGGCACCTGAAGGCATGGTGCCCGCACCTGCCCACAAGGCCAGGACCCTCGTTTCCTGTCTCCCAGATGGGGCTGCGGCCACACACTGGTCACTTAACTTCTGGACAGTGACCAGTGACAGTGTTAGGCTTTGTACGGACAGTGATCTGCTTCCAAAGCCCCATCTTCCCCTCACTGTGCCCCACTGCTAGGGCAGATTCCCTGATGCCCTCGTGGCTCCAGAGGAGGATTCCTGGGGGCAAAAGCAAAACCCAGAAAGCCGCGGCGTGTGTAAGATACAGAGAAACAGCCAGTGTACGTTTCTACACGTACCCTGCCCACTGCCCTCTGTATCTAAATGAGGAACACTGGCCATTATCGGGCTGCGTTCCAAAGCTGCTTTTGTGGCCATGGACAACTGAAACAGCTGGAAGGTCTTCTGGACGGGCAAGGAAGGAGAGAGACAGAGAGAGGGAGACAGAGAGAGGGAGACAGAGAGAGGGAGACAGAGAGAGGGGAAAAGGTGGAGGAGGGGAAAGAAGAAGAAAAAAGAAGGAGGGAAGGAAGAAAAGTGAGAGAAAGAAAGAACAGAAAAGAAAGGAAAATTTCTTTCAGAAGGGCCCCAAATATAAAAACAGTTACCATAATAATGATGACAAGATCCCCCAAATGAAGTTCTTGAAAATTAATTATACCTGAGAGAACAGTTGTAAGAGAAAATAATTCAATCTAATGTTTGAATAAATGAAAACAGAGCCCGTGTCAATATAAAACCGTCCAGACTGCGAAGTCATTGCATTTCAACAGTCACACAATTAGTGACCCTTTCTTTACAATCTGCACACAAAATACTAATAAGAAAACATGGTCAGGAGCTGGAATGCAGTCTCTGTTTCCTTCCAGTTAGACCCATGATACCAGGGGGGCTGCCGGCAGCTGGAGCTCTGGGTTTGTTCGTCTCCACACTGAGGGTCCAAGCTGATTGTCCTCACTGCTGACCGTGGGGCATCTGCTGGGCGCCGATGGGTGGAGACCCTCGAGGTCTGTCACTTTCACAGTTACTGATTATTACCTCCGAGCGCCTGAGGTGGGGTCCCCCAGCGAATGGAGAGGAAGGGACAGTCAACACAGGGCTGCCTGGCTGTGAACCTGGAAGGGACCCTGACAGTGGCCACCTCCCTGGCTCACCAGTGACGGCGATGAAAATTCTGAAATCACCGTGTGCGAGGGAACTGGGAGCCGCTGTCCCCACTAGCGCTCTTTGAGTATTTCCCCGTGTGCTCTGATCAAGTTTTAGTGGACTTCATAGGTTCGGTGACCCATGAGGTTCTGGCCCTCACTGCACATAACCCGCATCACCTCATCCTTGGACTATGTCATAAAACGACAGAATGGCTATGTAGAAAATTCAGGGAGCTTCAGCCTTTCAGCCACCCAGCACTTCACTATCGAACTGTTCCCACTCGTGTTCCTCCCTGCGTACGGTAACCCCAGCTCTGGGACGGGCCCCTCCCTGTTCCCCTGGATCTCTTATGCATTCTGGAACACAGACATGAGCACCATCAGTGACGGGCCACAGCCGCTGTTTGCAAAGCACTGTGCTCCGGAGGTAATGGAAGTCCAAAGGAGGAAGAAAAGAGTCTATTCCACCCTAGGAGGAATAAACCCGCTCGCAAACCTGGGTGTGTAAGTTCACTTGCAGTCTGCCCGGGGCCGTCATCTGTCCAAGTGTGCACTACTCCTAAACCATGAGGCTGGGGCAGCCCCCAAGATGGGAAAGGATCACCCTAAAAATCACTCTTAGGCCTTGGAAACTTTATCACTTCCCACCCTGTGCTTCCCTGACTTTGTTCCAGCCACATGCCCATCCTTCAGGTTCTCAAACAAACCAAGTCACCAGTGCCTCAGGACCTTCTCAGGTACCGCTGTCCCTGGAATGTGCCTCTCCCTTGTCCACCTGTCCTTCCAGTCTCACCATCACATGTTGTACCAGGCCGCTGCCAAGATGGCCTGCATCAGAGCCTTCTCTGAGGACCGGTCCACTTTGCTTAGCACCCACACTGGCTGTGACGATCCCATCCCAGTTGTTTTGGCAAAACTGTAACATGCGAGCCTGTCTGAGATCAGAGGCTGTGTCTCTGTCCCTCAGCCCATTCACCCCAGTCCTGGCTCAGGGCGGCAGGGACACAAGCAGTATTTATTGGATGGAGGGGAAACAGATTCGATCTGCAGGAAGTCCTTCCACAGTACCACATCTGTAGCGAAACCTTGGCTCTGTGCTGTCAGGGATTAAACAAACCAGGTACGTATCAGAATTTCATTGCCATCACAGCCAGGATCACGGCATCAAATGCCAAACTTCCCCTGACATGCTTGTTTTAATACATGAACTCAGACCCCATCGGTGAGCTCCATGGAACCCAGTGGTGGCACAGGACATCTGAAACATTCAGAACGACTAACGCTAGCAAACATTTAGAAAGAACCGCCCATCACACGCAAGATTTGATGTAATAAAGTTCATCCCTATTTAAGATTTATCATTATACTCATCCATTTGTTCAATCACATATGTCAGAACTATGCCCTGACATGATGAAGATACCTAGAGTAAGACGTATAAGTCCAAATTGCAGCTTCTCTACTTAGTCGTGCAGTTTGGGTGAAGTTGGAGCTCTGATGTCCTGGTCACAACACTGAAAAATGTGTTACTGGGTGAGGTCCTATTAGAACCCAGTAGTCCCCAGCACAGATCACCTCCGTGCTGCCCTGGCCTCTCCCCGAGGTCCCCGAGCTGACAGGGCCTTATGCTGACCCACAGTCTGCTCAGGCCCAAGACCTCCGGGCCGTGAGTTACACCGCCCTAGCCAGGCTTGGATTAAAAACAACTCTTCTCCCGAGTCCGTGCGCAGAACCACAATTTGTGAAAAGCTTGACTGCGTGCTCTCACTGGCGACATACACCTGGAAATAAAACCCTCAGACACCAGAAAGCAAGCAGCCTTAAGCATCAAGGGAGAGGTCACTCAGCCAGGAGTTGGGGTGCTTCTCCCCAGGAGCTGAGCACTTAGCCTCACAACTCAGGTAAGTAAACCTCAGTTTGCAAAGTAATTCAGAGCAAGCAAAGTCATTTCTCCTGTGTCGGTTAATCATTTTGAAACCGTAAAGTAAACATAAGATTAGGATCAGTTTTCCCATTCCAGAGTTGCAGAGGGGATGACTCAGGTCTTTGGCATGGTCTTTCCAAAGTATTACTTTTGATAAGAGAGAGAAATAAGGCTACAGGACAGGGCTTGCGAAGGACAATCCATATTCCTCTCCTCCACTGGCCTCTGTTTTCTATAAAAGCAAAAGCGAAGACTTTACAAAGAATTCCGCACCCTCTGAAGACTTCTCAGTCTTAGACATAGCCCCAAGTGCAGGCATCACTCAGAGATTCAAAGGCTGCTATTTTTCTTTTCAAACTATCATTTGTTTCAGATCAGAAGCCTGTGTTTTTGATCGTGTGCATTAAAATAGATGTCACTGGAGGAAAATGTTTAAATTTCAATTCAGAAGTGATTTTGAAATATGTATGCCCTTTTCACGCTGCAGCAGAAAAGTGACACATAATCTATAAATCGTCGTACAATCTGGCTAATTCTAATGAGTATCTGGAAGGGCTGTTGCCAATTAATGAATCTCACAGATAATTAAGAGATGCGGATGCTGGCTAAAGTGCGGTTTTTTGGAATGGGGGAGGGGCGTGCACGCTCCGGGGCTGAGGAGAGGTGCTGAGGACAGCCTAGTGCCTGCTCCAGGAATGACGGTACAGGAGGATAGAATGGAGACGCTCAAATGGATGGCGCTTCCACAGAGAAACGGGGCAATGGCATCAGGTCAATGATTTTACGAAATCCTGTGGAAACCGCTTCGAAAATAACCACCTAACATGAATGCCTCTTCATGTCTTCATGCCTTTTAGACAAGCAGATGGTTTGCCAGGCTTTTCCGTGATTGTATCTCGTATTCTTGACCTCAACCTGGGAAAATTATTCCTGTCAAAGATCACACAGATTCCATTAAGTGGTAACCATGGGTTTGGATAATGCTCACATTGAGTCAGCTACCTGTTGGATAGTTTAAAATTCCACTACTGGGATACAGTCCAACTGCCAATGCCATCGAAAGCTAAAGCAAAACTGAGAGACAGAAAATAAGTACTTTGGGACCAATACCAGTACCCATAGTGATCGATTTTCAATGTAAAGATGTCTTCAGTGTTAGGACAGCATTCACACCTCCCTCTGGCTGGCCGCCCCCTCCGGATCTCTCTCTTCTCTTCCCTCTCCAGGAGGGGACTCAGCTTTGTTGTGAATGCTAGTGTAGGGGAGGAGGGCCTGTGTGATGAAAGCCAGGATCCTAAAATCTGAGCTGCTCATAAGCACCAAGCTGTGTTTCCTACCCTGCAGGGTCAAGTTGTGCAAAGACCAAAACAAACAGAAGTCATCCACTCAGAGAAAGAGACCAGCCAGTTTCCTACCAAAAGCTGACCTTAAATAAGCCCAGCTCCGAGCACAGTTTTATTTCCTTGTTGGCCCTGAGTACCAGAAAATTCATGGCTGAATACCACGATGAATAGAAATAATTTCCCACCTGGGGAATAATAACCCCCAGCATTGTTGTTTGTATAACTTTGAATCCTTAATTTTACGTATATCCTACTGATTCTGTGAAGTAGGTAAGACAGGTACTTTTTCACTCCTTCTCCCTTCCTTCCCTTCCTGTCCTCCTTCCTTTGCTTTTGCTGTGCTGGGAATTAAACGTGGTACATGAGAGGACGACACTCTGCCCCTAAACTCCACTCCCAGCCCTTAGTACGCTAATTCACAGCTCGTGAGAATGTGAGGGGCAGATTTGTAGGCAAAGTATAACTGGTAGATTTCAAGTGCTTTCTCACTGAAATTTTTCCTGAAAATACTAACATGAATATATTTTACTGCAATTGAGTGAGCTTTCATCCAGAAGTCTTTTGTAAATTACAGATGGCCCCAGAATCAGCTAATACTTTTTAAATGTTTGTAGTATATGAAATTTACATAGCTGAATGAAGGCAACAAGTACATAGAAAGCTTTTTTTTTTGCAATTTGTAAGAGCCTGATTTTATGTGTGAGGGCCTCAAACTGGAAACAATCTGCATGTCCACCACTGAGCAGTGGCTAAGCCCACGTCTATAGAAGAAAATGCTACTCCCAGCTCCCCATGTCGGTGGGTCGTGGCTTCTCCTCCAGCCTGAGGTGAGCTCCAGAAACAACTTTTGGGTTCTCTCTTTCATCTTGTACTTGCCTGATTTTTAAATGACTTCAGGTATACAGTTTTCCAAACTTAATGCCAAATAAAAACTTTATAAATTTTGAGGAAATCAGGTTGAATTACCTAAAAGCAAATATCAAGGATGAATTAATTCAAAGAACACAGCAATGAGAATACCAAATAATTCCAACAGATTTTTGTTGAGCACTGACCAGACAGAGCTCTAGATATTCGGACATCAAGAGCTCTGAGAACTTTATTTCTGGGCCTCTTGTAAATACAAAAGCGAATGCCCTGGGAAGACATCAGTAGCTACTCCTGCGTACAGGTGACCTCGTGTAAGAGCCGGGAGTAGAAGTGTCGTGTGATCGCTGAGATCTGTAGAACTGGAATGTGATCAAAAGGTCAAGTTGCCTCCGAATTTTTGCATATATTTAAATTCATACAAATTTTATCATTTGACAGTATGCGTTTGTATTGCATGTCTAAATAATTTAAGTGATAAATATTTACATGCATATTTATGTGAGTATCAAATTTTCTTCAGGCACCTGGGTCCGCCTTACATTCCACCTCCTTGTGGGAATCTCTGGGATTTACTCCGTTTCAAAGACTCCTAAGCAGACTCCTCTCTGTGCCTGTCTGAGCGTCTGCGGGACCTGCGCCCCACCTCAGAGCCATCTTCCCACCTGGCGCGCGGGGAGGGCCTTCCGAAGTCCTGCACAGAGGGTGAAGCTGCACTTGAAGGTGAGGCCACGCAGGTCTCCGTCCAGCGTGCCCCTGTTCACAGTCAGCTCATGCACCTGACCACGTGGGCTGACCTCTCAGGTCTCTGCCCCACCCACGTCCTCTGCAGCCGCTGGAAATGGAGCAGCACTCTCTACCTGGCCCTAGTGAGTCAGAAGCTGCATGTGGACAACACCGGTGTCATTTAGTACTGAGATGGGGTTAGAGGAGCGCTAGGCCCAGGCACCTTCCGTTTCCTCACTGTAACAGTCACAGAGCAGGGGCTACTTCCCAGGAATGCTGGGAGGATCCAGTATAAGTAAGGTGCTTAACTCGGTACCTGCCATGTGCCGTGCGCTGATGAGTGGCAGTTATATTAGTATTTATTATTAACGCTACTCACAGTGCCATTAGATGCTTTTATCACTAGTGTCCTCCCAAGTACCCCTCTGTAATTTGGGTGATCACATACGCTCTGCATGCTTTGCCTCTTGTTGGTGAAGATCAGCTGTGGACAGTGTTTGCTGTTAGTCACCCTCCCCCCTGGCCTTGTTTCTTAGGATGGACATCAATTTTCAACCTCTTTGCACATGCTAAGTAACTTCCAATGACAATGACACAGAAACAAGACGTCCGATTGGAAAGCACGATGAATGTTTAAATACTTGAAAACTTTATCACCATGAAAGACAAATCGCCGTGAGTTCCCATCAGCATTCTCCCCTCGCTTTGGAAATACTGTCTCGCAGTCTGTGTGTCCTCCTGAAGCATCTCGAGCAGCCTTCTTCTGCGAGTGTCTTTAGCAGTGCTCTCACCGCAATTACTGATATCCTGCCTTGGCACCCGAAATCCACTGAAAACGTTCATCCTTTATGGTCATTTTGTCTTTGGGGAAGAAACAGAAGTTACCCGTGCTCCATCCAGCCACGAGGGCGCCTCACGTTTCATGAGCTTGCCCTGCCGTCGGCTGCTACTCAGCTGCAGCAGTCACTGCAGTTCTGATTACATCTCATAAAAACACTCAGGAAAGGGGACTTCCAGAGAAGCTTCAGAAAATTGCAAGAAAAATGAGACACATGTGTTCAAAGCCAGTAGGAAGACTTTAAGGGGGACTGACACGTGTTTGCCACATACATTCACCAGGGATTTTGATCACACTTGTACACTGTGTGTTTTCAGTGCATTACAAGCCTTCTTAGATAGAAGTCTGTATTTCCAAATGCTAAATTAATGGAGGAAACAGTCAGCAAATGCTTATATGAAGACAGCAATGTGATGACTGACTGATGCTGCTTTAGCTCAGTCATTTCAGTTCCTCACTGTTATGGACTGTATGTTTGTGTTCCTCAAAAACCCATATATTGAAGTAAAACCCCCATGTGATACTATTACCAGTAGAGCTTTTAGAAGTTAATTATTTCATCATCAGAGTCTCTGTCTTTCTGCTATATGAGGACACAACCAGGAAGTGGTTTGCTGCAAGCAGCAAGAAGGCCCTACCCAGAGCCCAACCATGCTGGCACTTTACCAGCGACTTGACTCTCCGGAGCCGTGAGCCGTCTCTGCTGCTTGGAAGGTGCTATTCTTGGGTGTTCTGCCATAGCAGCCCAAAATGACCAGGTCATTTGTCCACTGAAAGTCGACACAGGAAAATCAAGAATTTCACTGAGTTTGAAAATAGCCAAATTTTCCTCTAATGGTTTTGGAAATAGCATTTTGATTATACTTACATTTATTTACAAATGTCCTAGATCTTAACCCTCCCTCCCATGTCTGTGTCCAAAAAGTAAGCCAGCAAAGAAAAAAAAAAAACCAGGACTATCTTGCTGCTCAACATGGGTTAGTTATGTTGACTCTTTCGTTACCTATTCAGTCACCTTAATGGTCCCAGCATCGACCCCGTGCATTGCCAGACAGGCGCTACGCACTGGGCTCCATCCACAGCTTCGGACTCTCACTGTCATTGTTTCCGTATTAGATAAACGCAGTGTTTCAGTTAAATATATCTAGTAAAGACCCAGCTTCTCGTTTAACTAGAAGGAGGTGTGTAACTCAGATAGCAAGATGAATAGCTGTGCTGAGAATAAATGAGATCCACACGCAGACAATGAAGTCAAAATTAACTACCACTTGTCACGGTCTCTGAAATCAAGCTTTTTTCAATGGTGGTCTTGCATTAAACCCTTCAGGAACACAGCTGGGTTCTATCCTGGTTGCTTCTCTGCTAGAGGGGAGATGAGATGACATGAGGGCAGTAGGAAGGCGATCTCTGTCCAGGGAGAGAATCAGCTCAGGCCAATTCCATGTGCGTCTCTTCCAGGGTGTCCTGGAGTCCAGGAGGGACCAGACCCTGGCAGCACTGACCAATGTCCTCTTCACACCACTTTCTCTACATACCTTCTGTATAATCCAATCTTTCTTTGCAATACAAATGCACGTATCTTGTTTTTTCAGAAGTGACCTTTACCCCTTCTTGTATTCTGAAGCACATTTTAAAAGGTCAGTTACAGTCATATTACCCACTATGTCTAACTCCAATTTAAAAGGACTTGTGAAGATCTGACTGATTGTAAGGCTGCCAAAAAGCAATGCCAGGTCACGCACTGACCCCGGGCCGTGCAGGTTTCCTCCTCCACGTACTTTTTAGAAGCAGCTTAGCTTGTCTGAGACTTCTCTGGGACTGGAGGTTATGATGGATCTAAAATGTCCCCCAAATTCTCATGGCTGCAGAGGTAACGCTTTTGGAAGTTGCCGGATCACGCAAACTGTATCATGGTGGAGAGGTCCAGTAGCCGGTGTAGCTGAGTGCTCTTCAGAGGTAGGCCACTTTTGCAGGAGGAAAGTCATGGAAGAAACGACCAGGAATAAACATGTGTGGATGTGTGGGGTAGTTACTGGGAATCAAAACTGGAATCCTAGCACTGAGCTACATTTCCAGCCCTTTTAGGGGATGGGGGTGCGGGGACTGAGTATTTTTGAATCACTAAATTGCCCACATTGAATTTGTGATCATCCTGCCTCAGCCTCCCAGAGTGCTAGGATTACACTTACCCAGAAGAATATATATACCCTTGGCTCCTCCTTCCCGCGCGCTCTCTCTCTCTCTCTCTCTCTCTCTCCTGGATGCCATGGAGGAAAGTGGTTTTCTTCCACCAGGCCCTCTCGCCATGCTACTCTTGCCTTGGAACGAGAGTATGAATGAAAATCAACCCTCCAAAACCCTGAATCAATATAAAGCTCTCCTCCTTTAGGCTGCGTGCTTTAGGTGTTTTGGTGCAGAGATGGGAAAGCGGCAAATGCACGGGGAGAAGCTGTGTCAATCGTACAAAAGATACTGAGTCAAGTCCTGACCTCTCTTTGATCATTTCCCTTCTTCCTGGGGCCGTTTCGTCTCTGCTACCTCTAGTGGGCCTCCTGTTGGCTCACATTCTATTTCCCTCTTCGCTCACATCTTCATGATGTTGCAGCTGCAGGCTCTGGACACGGCCTGTCCATCTCTGGTGGTTCCCTTGGTGCCAGAGCCTGACGGCCACCCAAGCCAAGCCTGCAGGGCCAGCTCAGGTCTCTGGTGTCCGTGTCCAGGGCAGCCCGCCTATGGCGCAGACCACAGCCACTCCCCAGAAGGACACTTCAGAAGCGCCGACTGGCAGAACGGGCCCCTCTTTCACTCCTGGGCTGAGGGGAGCGGCAGCCTCCGGGCAGCTGGCGGCAGGAGGTCGCCCTCAGCCTTGCCCCTTGCTCTCTCAGGAGGCAGCCTGCGGGTGCCTTTTGCTCTCAGGGCTGAGGCAGCGCTCGCTCACTACACCCTGAAAGGTACCGTGGGGGGGACACGGGCCGCACCCTGAGGGCTCTGTGCAGAGAGATGTTATCTGTCTTAAAAGGAGAAACACTGGTTTAGCCTCCTGGCTACACATTTTCTGGGAGACTATGGCATTTTGCCCTTCCGCATTACAAAGTGTCCTTATAAAAGTAAGGTACCAGTTCACTCTCCACAGGCATCTCCCAAAAGCCTGGCATTGTGAAGCCGGCCGGTGGCTTCTGCACTGACTACGGATAATGAATGTCTAAAGGGTGCTGAACAGGAAAAACAGAAACTGTTGTGAGTGAAGACTGCCATGAAATACATATTAGGGGCTTTATTCCTAACTGGCCGGCTGTTTCTAATCTTCCTTCCCAGACACAAGAAGCAGGACTTTGCAACCCTCTGTGCCCTCGAAATGAAAGTGCTTCCTTTACTCTGGAAGGATTTCCCTTTTAAAGAACAGATTTTGTATTCCGAATGTCAGTTCAACCTTACGAATCCACAGGTTATTATACTTGTGAATCGGGAACAGTTTATCTTCCCGGTGAACAGAACACAGTGCTGCCAGAGGTACCGCACCCCCAGAGAAGCAGCGGGGAGACAGGGAGGAAGAGAACCTGAGGGAGGCGGGGAGAACAGGTCGGCTCCCCCAAGAATCACAAACTCCCACCGCACACCCACCTGACCCGAGCAGCATCTCTCCTGGAGGAGCAGGGCCCAGAGCAGGAAGGCCCCGCCGGGCAGGGCAGGGCAGGGCAGGGCAGCTCTCCTCTGTGCTGGGGACTCAAGGCAGGTGAGAACAGGAAAGCCTGGGGCCTCTGATTAGCAATGGGATCAACAGGACATTCTCCATGGACTCCACTCACGACCGAGGAAGCATCCCTGTTAGGAGCACAGCAACCAAGAAGCTTCGGATGCTCGTGGGTTGAGAACGGGGACACGAGGCCACAAACAGAAACACAGTGGAACCTTACCACATGCTGTGTCCACACGAGCACGCTTCCATCATGCAGCTAAGTAAACCCACCTCTGCACAACACAGCTCAAAGCTCCATTATCCCGCAAGGTGAACTATGAACAACTACAAAAATGGAGGACTTCCCTGAGAGCTCCAGTCTACTACGAAGCCAGTTCTTTTAAGAAAGCCACCAATTACACGGGTGTCGTGAGCCTATTCCCAGGGCAGGGTTCTGCTCACCTAGCTGGAATTCAGAGTCAAAGATGCCAGGTGCCCCTGCTGGGATACAGCCTTGATCTTATTTGTGTGAGGCGAAACCAATAATATGGACTTCGGTTTGCCCTCATCTGGGTTGAAGTAAAATAAAAAATACATAATGTAACCTCCATATATTAGCTATCTGTGTGTCTATCTAACTACCCGTCCGTCCTTCCATCCACTCGGGGAGGCACTCAGCACCGTCCCCTGCACTGCAGGATTAGTCAGAAGACCTGCAGGCTCAGACTGTCAAGAGGAGAGCTGATAAGGAATTACGGAAATTGGTATCGTCCCATCTCCTGACAGCATTGAAAATGCTCCTATTAGAGAGAAATGAAAAATAGTAAGACTAATACAGGCGCACAGTAAGTTAAAATGTTAGACATTAAGGATGTATGCATTTTGTTCCTCGTGACAATCCTATCAACAGTGGTTTGGACGGGATTTGCCTTTTCCTCTGGCTCCTATGATGTACAATGTGGGTTAATGACATTTTCGTGCCCCTAAGTCGGGATGGGTTTCTGACACCTTATCCCCTGAGTTTTCAGGGCGAGTAACATCCCGGGGCTCCTCCCTGTGATGGCAGCTTGCGGTGCTGCTTCCTCTGGAACTGTGCGTCCTCTCCTCACCAGCACTTTCCATACCGATGTCCATAGCTCTGTCCTCACTCAGCTCTCCTGGGCGCACAGGAGCGTCCACCACCGGACAGGAGTGTCCACGAGGCTCCCGCGGGCAGCGCACTGCTCCCTAACTTTGCTGTTGTTCAGGTCGAGGTTCACTCTCAGCTACATTTCTCTTCATTTCTCTGTCGCCCTTTGTCTCTATCGACCGCTTCCTTTATTTGTGACCCATTTTTAAAATAGGTCTGTCTCAAGAGGAGGAGGCAGTGCAGCTACACACACAGCCATCGGATCTTGAACTAAAACCACTGACAAAGTTTGCAAGAAGTGACGTGATTGGTCACTGGTCACCAAGTGCCTCAAATGTACACAGCAGTTATACCAATGGGTAGTTGTTATGTAATTTAATTGTGCTTGCATTCTGGGAAACATTGGTAAGTATTTACCAATAATTGCTGATTATTGTTATTACTTCAATAATATGCAGCAGGCAAGCCGAGTATTTCAATGATCTAAAGTCTATTTTTCCTTGCTTAGGGAAGTACAGAGAAAGTTGCATTTCGGTGAGTCTTGCACTTATGGGTCGTATGCACGGGGTCTCAAGGGCAGAACAGACCTGGAGTGTGGGATCCTCTTAGTGGCAACGGAAATGGAGAAAGCAGAGCCAACTCAAGGGCGTTTCACGCCTGTTTCCACAGTTCTACAGCTTTTGCTTTGACCCGAGCAACTTACGCATCTGCGCACCACGTGCAAAGCTGTGGGACTCCCGCGGCTGTGAGGCCACAGCGAGGCGGAACTTCACTGTCCCGGGCCATGAAGGCACCGGGAGCGCAGCTCAGGCCTCTGCAGCACGGCAGAGCTCGTGCTCAGATTCGGTCGCCCCCCCCACGGCCCTCGGCAGCGGCCAGGCTGTGGGCTGGGGCCCCCCTGGACACCCCTCCTGCCATGAGGTGACTGAGGACAGTCAAAATGACCCATGAATTATGACCACCAACAACATGAAGGGCAGCTTGCAAGAAATGGTCTCGGCTCTTTAACTTTAAAAACAAATAATCTCTATATTTTACTAATGGCTTTAACAAACCATGGCTGGTATCACAATTAAATGAAAACGTTAGTTGTTTGTTTGTTTGTTTGTTTAGCCAAGTGCCAGTGAGGCCGGTTGCTTTTCCGAGATCTGAGCACCCAGGTGTGTTTGAAGCGCAGTGACAGGAGAGGAGCTGGAAAGAAGCGGCCGCTCCACGCAGTGCTCACTGCCCCGGCCTGCGCGCCCTGCCCCATTCGCTTCTCCTCTGTCCCCTGATCGTCTGCCTGAGCTAACGCAGGAAGGGGCCTTGCTTCGAGGCCGTCTATGCAGCAGGGAGGCGGGCCATCTGGGCATCGCAAGTGTCTGCTCCTCACAGGTCTGCTTTGTAAAATGCTCTTGCATCCTTAGAGGACAGTGCATCTCAGGCAAGGTGTGACAAGAGAGGGGAAGGAGGAGCCTCACGATTTGCCTGACTGCAAATACCATTAGGGCATTCTGCTGGATCTTTGGGTCTGCAGAGGGCACACGAGCCAGCTTTTGAAAGAACACAGTGTCCCAGAGTAGGACCTGGGGTCAGAGAAGTGGCTGCGTGCCAGGCAAATTTTAAATAGCAATGCACAGTCTACTCACTACCCCAGGACTTGTGTGTGGGCATGCAGGTGCCATGTAGAAATAGTACAAAATATAGAAGGCAATGGCTGAGTAACAGAGATGGATCTCTAACTCCGCCTCCAAGACCCTCTGCAAACAAGAAATTAAACAATTCCAAATATAAACTGTCACAGAGCAGTACACGTTACCCATTACCCGTCACCTGTCACAAGCACGGCCTAGCAGGGGCGCTTGTTTATCAGGGACCACTCCTTCGTGCCTTTCAGGCGCACTGTGGGAGCCCCTTGGATGCCCACCGATCTGCCTCTGCCAGCAGAGCTCTGGTGACCATACACCAGGTGACCCTCTCAGTTCTGCTCTTGGCAGCGGGAGTCAGTCTAACAGCTGCCTTGCTGGAGTTCCTAGTGGCAATTGTTCTGGTTTACCCTTAGCATATGCTTTCCTAAAGGACGAATGGAGACAGGCTCAAACACAGCTCTGGATTTTCTCTCCTTGGAAGGACAGATGACTTCCTTTCTTACAGCATCTTCTTCCCACTTTGGACACCCTCAGTGTCCATGACACCCTCAGTCCTCTTTCCTGGACTCTTCTACACTTACGTCAACAGGGAGTGAGCCTGAACCCTGGCCGCACAGTACGCTGCTTCTCTCGGAGACGGCTCCTTGCTGTCCCCCAGGCAAATGGAGGAAGGCCCACCCCCTGGGCCTTGGGAGGCAGGAGATCAGAAGACAGAGTCACACGTTGTCCCAATCCCAGGACAGTCCAGTGAGGAGTCCCATCATACAGATACCTCATCCACTTCGCTTCCTAGGGGTCTTGGATGAAGACACAACTTGGGACAGCCACACACATGGTCCACACCCTCGGATGCTGCATCTCCGAACGGGCTGGCAGAATTCCTCGAACGGGAGAGGAATGAGAGATTAAACCTCCTCTGGGGGTGAGAGAGAACATTCCACCTGGATTCCACTTTAACCTGTTCCTTGCAGAAAAGTGAGCTGCTCGTGGTATCAAGTAATTACCTCCAGACACGCCTCAACCGACAACACTCGTAACCTGGTGGATTAAAGAAATGGCCATAACTGTCACCAAAATCATACAAAGCCTGTGAAACATAAATATGGCTTCACCTGCCCCCCTGCAGCAAACCCTGCAGCCTGCAGATAACGCGCCTGGCAGGTTGAGCCCATTCAGTGTGCCTTTTCCTTTTGCCTAGTCAGATCAATATCACACTGATACATGTTCTGCCAGCCAAGCTATAATGCTGCATTCTTCCAGGGCTCAGTAATAGAAAGTGATTTAGTGCTTTCAGCTTGAAAGATATTGCAATGAACACTGTGATTTATAAAACAAATGGGCTATTGTCCTAAATAAGTTTAAAATTATATAGACCCGAGAAAATAGAGTTAACTAAAGTTTTAATGCTCCTAGCTGATTTTTTTGCTTAGCAATTTATATAGTCACATAAGCAATTCAGCTCAGAAAATGCAACAGAAATTTATAGCCGGAATCCTCCATACATAATTTGCTTAACCCGGCGCACCTTTTGGCATTTATTAGTACACAAAGTCAACTTCTTACATCTCCCTCTTTTATCCAGAAGACTATGTTCACAGCATCCACAAATCACTGTGCCCTCAACACAAGGTCTATCGGGAAAAAATATGCTAATTGTTGAGGGCAGCGCACCCTATATTGAAAGCTGCTGGCATTTTGGAAAATTATTCCTTACTTTATCACAGAAGCCTGGTAGGAAACAGAAATGACGGGAGCAGTGTGAGCCAGAGGAATCTTGGCAATACATCGAAAAGCTGCCATCTCTTATTCTTTGTGCACACTGGTGAAGACAGCAGAGTGTGATAACTGTAGATGGGATATTTTCATTTAATCTTTTAAATGTATTGGCTTAGAAATGTGAGTGGAATTCACATGGGGCGATTCTAATGCCCTTCCTAGGTTCTTTATTATTTATTTTTTTGCATGCTTTTGAAGAGCTCAACTTTGACAGCAGCATTGATGAGAATTGTTAGAAGAGATCTAGAAAGAAAAACGAGGCAACTCATATGAGGATTTAAAGAGTAACTTGGTCACAACTGGAATATGAGTTCTGGCGTCTACAGAACACGGTAAGTATCCTGCAGCAGTGTACAGTGGCACACTGGGCTGATGTTAGCTGCATTAATAAAGGTGCCCCAAATACAGTGCTTGAAAATAAGGGGAAAGCTCATTTCTTTCACAAATAGCAATCTTGGGCTATAGGCTCTCGATGGCTGAGTGGATCTAGTGCTCTTCTAACTTTTTGTATCCGTGGGTATTACCCTACTCTGCATGCCTGGGAGGTGGCACATATTTGGTCTGTGCTCAGCCACACAGGAGAAGACAAGAGACTCCAAGGGAAGGAGCTGTTCTCTCATGTGACAGACGCTCTACGATTCCACATTTACCTCCATTCTGCCCTCAGTGGCTCCAGATTGGAAATTCAGCCATACCAGGAGTATCACTTCCTCTTACCACAGCAAAACCCTTGAGTTTACTAACTTACAAGCTTTATTCTGGTTCACAGTGCTGAAGGTCCCTGCTCATCAGTAGGGAATCCATAGCTTTGGGTCTCTGATGGGTGTGCTGACTGGTTTTGACAAGAGGAACATGTGCTGCCACTATCTGTAGGCCTCACGGACGGGAAGCAAAACACACTCAGGTAAAGGAGCTGGGCCCTGAAATCCCATGGGGACCCCCCATTTCCTAAAGGCCTTCCACTAGGTCCTACTTCAAAAAGCATCCCCAAGCTCCCAGTGGCACCAGGTTGATGACCAATCACTTAATGCACTGACCTTCGGGGGACAGTCAACATACAAACTATGCCACCAAGTGGAAACAGCAGATTCTAAACATGGCCTATGCCAGGTTCTCACCTTAAATCGCCTGTTGATTTTTCACTGACATCAGAAGAGTATTTTCAAACCAATTAATCTACTGTACCGAGTTTGTATTCTTTTCTAGGCAGGGTTCTCCTTCAAGGCAGGCTGATATACAATGCACTCTACCTCTTCTCAGACAGCACATGGTTTAGGAGATATCTCAAAAAACTCTAGGGCAGTGGTGGTGTTGCAGAACGTGGTACTGAACCCCAAGGAAGATGCTCTGCACCAAGGAGTTGGAAAGTAACACAGCCTCACACAGTCACGGAGGAGGCTGAGTCTAGCGTTTGTGATTGATTCCTTGTCTAGCACTGGCATCGGGGGTGTGAGTGCTGCACCTGCTGAGGGGTGGGTACGCCACATACAATATGAGGGAGCACAGGTGTTGGGAGCCCTTGAAACTGGAAATTGAACACACGTGCAGAGCTGCTGCATGGCTGGGGCAAAATTACTGCTGAGGACACCTGGCTCCAACTCCAGTTAACTAAATAAGGACTGTAGCCCCAGGCACTTCAGCCCTGCAGTGAAATGCAACATGGAGATCTCTTCCTAAAATACTTCTCCTTGTTAATGTAATTTGCTACTTGCAAAGTCCTTGAACCACTCCCAAGGTCTGTTCAGTTTCCTGTACTGTTTGAAAAAAATAATAGAAAAAGGCTGCCCAGAGACATCTCCTGTCTTGGTGCTCAGAGTCTCAAACTCTGAAGAAGGATCTTGATTCTCCTGGAGCCCTAAAATCATACCACTTATCTCATTTAGTTAAGCCTTCACTGTACACTCCTTTGGGAGACTGGGGATCTGGGCCACGTCCCTGATACGAAGAAAGCATGCTTCTCCCCACCCTGCTTTTTTTTTGTTAACGCTGTTCTCTCTTGTTCCTTGTGGCCACCATGAACGGCTGCCCCTCAGCCAAGCCACCCCACCTTGGAACCAGCTGAGTATGGGCTGAAACCTCCACAAACTGTGAGCTAAATAAACCTTTCCTTCCTTCATTTTGGGCATTGGATATTTTGTCTCAGCAACAAGAGAAAAGTAACCAAGTGACTCTTTATTACACTAGCAAGTTGGTAGAAAACCAGTTCCAAATCACCAGCCCCAGAGTGGGGTTAAGCAGACACTTATATTTAAGGGGACCACTAATCTTGTTCAAATAACATACTTTTGAAAGTGAAAGGGCATTACTAATAATGATGTACTGTAGAACTGTATCTGAGGAATGTCTTGGCAAGTTAGATGCAGAAATAAGTTCCTCTACTTAGAGCATTTTGCCTAAAGTGATTTGCAAGGAATTAAATATACTTTAAGAATTATTTAAATTTCCACCCCTAGAACATCTTTTTAAATGTTATTTACCCCTGATATTCAGGTGTCAACCCAACGCCTATGTACTGAGCTGTAACCCCACAGCCTTTTAAAAAAATTTTAAATTTTGAGACAGGCCTCAGCAAGTGTCTAAATTGCTCAGCCTGGGCTTAAATTTTTGATCATTCTGCCTCTCCTTCTAGAGTGCTGTGTATCCAGGGGTACCACTCTGCCCAGCTCGGAGAATGCTCTTTGTCCTAAAAGCTTCTGTGGGAGCATTCTGATCAATGATATTGGGAAATTCTGGAAAAGACACTGAAGTCAGCTCAAGTGAAATACAGGCTCCCTCTGTATCACTAAGCCTAGCCAGTGTCACTAAGGAGAGAAGAAGAAAATCTCAAAAACGACCTCATGGAAGTGGGTCTGTAAGACCTAGGGAAATCACTCTTAACTGGGAACAGAACATTAATTAGAGTACTATGTGTCACTGTGGATGGACAGTTTGTAAGTCCTCAACTACACAGTAGGGTACGTATTACAATTCTTACTTCAAAGACAGGAAACTGATGCTTGGTGTAGGTGTGTCATCGGCAGAATGGAGATGCAAACCGTGTCCAGCTGGCTGGACAGAGACAGGCCAAAGTTAGAGAAATGACCAACAAAGAACCTCTGCTATCCTTGCCATAACACATTTATACTAGATCTACTTTTTGAAGTTGAGGGCTGTTATGTTTTAACATCAATGACTTCATAAAGTCAGACTCCAGATACATTTTCATCTCCACAATGACAGCTATTTTTAATAATTGCAATCTTTCTGAATCCATTTTACAACCAGAAATGAGCCATGTATGTGTGCACACAACTATATATCATACATTTATTTGTAATTTTTACTTCAAATCCATTTGTACTTTATGAATGCAAACTACTAATTTGCATGTTTACCCTCTACCCTAGTCTCTCTGCTGCCATATGAGAAGTATGTGTCAACCTTGCAGTTTTCTTCGCTGTTACAAACAGCTAATGGGACGCTGGAAATGTGTGGGATCCTTGTTGGGTGCATTAGCTGACCTGAATGGAAAGCTCTCTGAGGAACAGACAGAGATGTGCATCAGGATAAGAGAACGTAAAGGGAAACGGGAAAATCTCTTCTTCACTAAGTGCTCCATCTCTAAGATCTCTAAGGAACACCCGGGTAAAGCGTGGCCCTCCACCACAAGGCGGGGTTCTAAGAGGTTTCACTCTTCAAAACTGCGCTAACACATTCCTTTCCACTTACAGCAATGGCTGTCCTGTTGCATGGACAATGGAGCGATGCGTAAGTGTATCTCTGACTTGAATTCGCCGTCTCTGCCACCTGTGCATGTCCATCACTGGTTTTCCTGTCTTCTGGGCGGGGTTGTGTGCTGAGGGGAAAGGGTGTCCGTGACCGTGTGGAGGAAACCTTGCCAGATGCCAGTCTGTTAAATATTTCTCATTCTTCCTATCCACTCTCAAGTGAGGATTGAGACCTACCACTTCTAGAGGTTTGTTAATAATTTAGGATCCTTGGTGAGACGCAGGTTTCTGGGCCTTTCTGCTGGACTCACCGGCTCAGCACGTGTGGGTGGGACTCTAGACACTGACTTCCCCACACCCTAGCAAGTACCATCTCAGGTTCCAAAGCCCGGCTCACGCCACCCTTGGGAGGGTGTCATCTTGGGGCACGGAGACTGGGAATACATTCTTTCATTGTGAGTGAATTCTTCCCTTACACCTCTGTCAACAGAGATTCCAGATTCCCTAACACAGTTGTGGACTCGGTCCTCATCTCTACCTCTTCTTGACATACTTAGGGGCACATACGTTACAAAAGCATTTATACAGAGCTTAACACTTTTTTAGATAGCAGAGCTCCAAAATAGTTGTTTAATTATATGTTTTAATTTAATTTTATTGATTTTTGAAAGGCAGTCCAAGAGCATATAGGAAATAATCTGCCTCATATCCGGGTCTCTGGCCCTTTATTCCCTTTCCCTACGATCATCAAAATTCCTATTGTCTCATCATTGATTCCAGAGATGTAATTATTACATATAATTCCACACAGATGTAATCAAATACTTTAGTTTTACACAAATACCTCCGTTTCTGCACCTCGGTTTTCTTTGATGAAAATATCCTGGAGAATGGCATAGCTGAGTGACAGAGAGGTGTGTTTCTAACTGAGCAGCGGACACCGCCACGGTAACAGTGCCATGTCACGCCCGGCACGCGCATTCTCCCACACGCTCACCCTCCGCGTGTGACCAGACTCTTTGTCTCTGGCCATTCTGACAGGTTAAAAAGTCATCGGTATCAACATGGGGCCCGCAGTGTTCCCAGGCAAACACAGGTCACCCCCTAAAGCAGGAGCAGTTTCTGGAGTCACATATGTGTTAGGGTCCTTCTCCTTTCTCTCTTTGATCTAATCATGGGTTTACTTTATAATGAGAAGTCTCTGTCTTGAAAAAAGCAGGAGATCAGTAGTCACAAAGGTTGATCTGCAGGGAACTGCGTGTCCACTGCAGAGGCACAGGGAGGACCCGGGAGGCTGCGTGGGGACACCAGTGACATGGGAGGAGCCAGGCCTGACGGGTCCCACACCGGGGTGTGATTCCGGTTCATCACAAGCTACGAGGTGTTTTACAAAGTTTCCTAGTGCAAAGGTATGGTTAAGGTTTGAGGAGATGAAGATGCTAATTACCCCGACTTAATTACTCCACATCCTGGAGTCCACGTTGCCCTCCATAACTAGAAACCACATGTAAGGAGGATCTCAGAATTAAGAGAATCTTCACTTCGTGCACTTTATGAGAAAATATCAAATGGGTTAAAACAAGTCAATGACATTTAAAGTAAAGACCATTCTGGCTTTTGTTTCCCGTGACAAAGGAGGGAAAATGCTAAAACAAGTAACATTTCAGGGGAAACAGAGCTGCAAGAAAGCATGTTAGAAAAATCTGCCATCGCAGTACCAGCTCCTGTGTTTAGAACAATAGCTTCAAAGAATGGATTTGAGAAGACGCATTGCTGGCTAAGTTTCTCTAATGTGTCACTGAAAAAAATTGATCTTTTTGAAAATATCTTCAAAATGAGTCAATAATACTTCTTTTGTGACCTTTCAGATTAAACATTTCATAATAACTATTTAGAGGAAATGAAAAGGCATTAGAAGAGGAGAAAAGTTAGAAGCATTTCCACCAAGATGCTTGGCTGACTCTCACCGATAAAGACGTAATCCAGTTAGGATATTTATTCTCAGTCCAACCTGATTTCAGGCCAATACTCAGTTAACAATGCAACCCCCAAATCCACCCATGCCACTCACTACTGGTGTCTGAGTTCTTCACTTCCTTGCATAACAAGGTTATTAATAAAGAAGCATAATAAAAATAATGGGGCATATAGCCAAATGCCAAGAGCGCTTCCATGCCTGGGGATTCAGATAATTGAAGTTTCACTGCTTACAAAGAGTTATTAATGAAAACCTTTCCCTTCCCATCTAAATATTCATGGCATTTTAAAAATGCCCATATGTTAGAGTTCTAAAACAGAAAGGGCAGACTAATGAGGAATAAAAGTAAACAAGTGTGCTTAAAGTAGGTAACAATTTATATGTGAAGTAAAAATGGTTGGAAAATGGTTTTGCTGACTGGTGAATTTGTTTTCTATTCCTCAATTTATATTCAAATTTTGGATTGAACAGTCTTAAAATAAAATACTTTTGAGTGCAAAAATTAGTGGATGCATATTTTAAGTCACCTCAAGAAACAGGAAATGCGTTTCAATATCCAAATCAGTGTGCTGCCTTTGTCTGCCCCCCTGGCCGCCCCGCCTGCCGGCCTCTCCTCCATTCTTCATCCCTCCCTCTCCTGGCTCCCTCCCTCCCCCTTCCTCGTTTCCCCATGGACACTGCTGTCCATTCCTTGCGGATCCTCCGCTTCCAGCTCTACCTTATCCTCATCCTCCTCCCTGAGGAGAGGTTCTGCACACAGGGACCAAGGACCTGTCCCTTGGGTCTGGTGACCCCCTGCCAGGGAAGAGCACTCCACAGGCTCTGCTTACCACAGGCGCCTTTCCTGTGCCAGAAGTATTCTAACATCTTTTCCCTCAGAGAACTTTGTAGGTATTCTATTGATCACCATTGGTTTTAGGAAAATGCGTTCTAAAAAACATGCAGTGAAAATCTACATGTGTAAAGGAAACCAAAGCAAAGAAATACATTTCTTTAAATCATGGAAAAATAAACCATTCAATTGTGAATAAAATTAGGTAAGCCTGTCAAAATTAATATAATGGAGTTAAGGTATTAAATGAATTAATGATGACAGTTTATAGTGATAAAATTATACTCCAAATTAACTATGTCAAAAAGACTTTATTTGAAATGAATAGCATATTAATGCTTAGCTATGTGGTAAAATCATTTTTAAATATTTAAATACAGGAGAAGTTAAACTATCTTCAACATAACCATTTGGCAAAAATAAAAACAGAAGCTATAGCTAACAAAGATAATTAAATAGAAAGAGTTCATGTTTTTTATACTTGAATAAATATATTGTAGCTTTAATGAAACACTTAGACAAAATATTATGTATTTAACCATGGTGAAAGTCTCTAGTCATTCCAAAATCAGCATACTTAGTTGCATATATTTAAAAACAAGATCTCTATGATTTTAGATCACATTATATTATAGTGAAACTACTAAGATATAATTTTAAACACTATCTTCATCTTTTATATTTAAATTATTTCACCAAATAGCAATTGGGTCAAGGGGAAAATTTTTTAAAAATAACATTGTATTTAAATAGAATGCAAACAACTCCAAGAAAAAAGTCATGCTGTAAAGTACTTTCTTATTAAAAACAACAAAAAATAAGGTGTCTTAACTCAACTTGCATAAAAAACACTAAGGTAAGTGGTAAAACATAGTTATAATGAATAATTGAATCTAGGTAAAATTTTGTTAAATTTTGGAGATGATAAATATTCAACCTGGGAAAAAGAAAACAACATTTACAAAAGAATGAAAAGATGAAAGTTTAAGTTACATGAAAACCTGCAGTAGTGTATAATAATGTTCTGAGTTAAAGGAGAAACGATAAGACAGAAAAATTTAGATGTGCTGTCAACAAAATTACATTATTGCAAAGAAGCCTAATACATTCATTTATTGGTAAAGTATTTTAAAATATAAGGCAAATTTAACACAACTATTACATAAATTCTTCAGAAACTTGAAGATAAATGTGACCTTTTTAAGGTATTCTGTGAAGTAAAAGCTAAAGTGGTATGTAGTGTAATGGAGCTTTAATAAAAATTAAGCCAGGCCGATTTCACTAATGAATATTAAATTACAGTCTTAAGTACATTATCAGAGATTGCAATTAGATACCAGGATTAAGCTCATCCTATGAATGTAGGCACAATTCTATGCAGGAAAACTATTAGCTTAGTGGCATCACAGGAAGAACTTAATGAGAGGAAAGCACCCAACAAGATGTGTTTTGATAAAAAAAGAGCACAAATTTTTATCCATGCACAATAAAAATCTTGCTAAAATATATAGACAAACTTCATAGAGTGCTTCAAAATAAATATATATTGAACAAACTTCATTTTATTTAATACTACATTTTATTTAATGCTGTATTTAATACAGTTTGAACTACTGGATCAATACAATAGTTTGTGAAACCTAAATAACAAAACCAAAATCGCATGACTTTCATATTGTGTGATTATAGGAATCCAGAACACAGAAAGTTCAAACTAAGTCTAAAAGAAATGTTTCACAGCAGGTTTGACTGAAAAATACAGAGAATGTTTACATAAAAAGTTAGTTACGATGAAGCAAATTGTTGCTGGGCATGGTGGCACACTCCTATAATCCCAGCACTTGGAAGGCTGAGGCAGGAAGATTGGCAGTTAAGCCCAGCCTGGGCTGCCTAGTGGGTGGGAAAAGTGTGCACAGGGCGAAAACAGGAAGTGTTTGGACTGGGTTGATGTCATGGTGTCTGCTACTGTAATATGTGTTTTAAAACTTTTATATTCACCATATATATATATACATATATATATATATACATATATATATACATATATATGTGTGTATATATATATATGTCACCCTTTGTAAAGCAGATAGATATAAGATAAAAATACAAAAATATTTATCTTTTCAAAATCTTTACAAAACACAAATATTACAGCTACTATAAATTAATCAGAATAAAAAGCCAAGATGGAAAAAGAAGTCAATAGAAGCCATGAGTGAGTCTACAAAGAAATCTAAACTATCAAAGGGAGTATGCAAATTTCATCCATGCACAGAGAGACACAATATGAAAAGGGGAACATGAAATTTTTTGGAAATGCATATTTCTAGCTGAGACTGGAAGATCACAGTCTAAAATATTAATGATGCTGATTCCTGCAGGCTGTCATTGCAAATGTTTTTCTGTTTTTTCCCAATATCCATTCTACAAATATAATGTCTGTATTGCTATGAAGATAATTTCCATAAAACTCATGAACTGAAGAGATTTTTTAAGTTTAAAGATATCAAAGTATATGTGAATAAAGTAGAACAGAGAGGAAGTTTTACCACCAGGAATAAAAACCTCCTCTAAAATAAAATTTAAATAGGAATAGCATGAAAGAGGAAATGTTGCATAAAGCAAACTGAAGAGAAAGTTCAACCCCCCCCCATAATATGTGACAAGGGACCCTGAAATAAGTAGGATTCCCCCCCTTACCGACTCTGAGGCCTTACCACATTTGCTCTGCACAGAATGGTATTTGGCTTCCTCTGTCCAGGACAGTCCACTTACACCTGCTTTCCTGGCGTCTGCTGATAACGTCTGTGAAGGCTGGGGTGAGTCTCACCTTGGCGGGTGGACCTGGCCTGGGGGCTGTCTGGGAGGGTGCGGAGGGGGCCGGCCCGCAGCTCCATCTCTGCTCCTCCTACCCCCGCCGCCTTCCTGGCTTTGCTTCCCTGAGCACGCACGGGGCAGCGCTGCTGCTCTGCCCTGCTCCGCTTTCCGCCTTCCTGCCTCTGCCCCGCGCCAGCCAGGCCGGGACTGAAACTTGTCTCCTTTACTTTGTGGGTGTCAGTTATGCGGTCCCAGCCAGCCGCAGCAAAGCTGACTGACCTTGTATGTTTTGCTCTCAAAGCCTTCTCACTAAGCATGATAAATTATAGCCACCCAATCCATAAGTCATAAAGGATGAAAAAATATTTTTAAACTCAACATACAAATGGAAAGCTCTTCAGCATTTGAGAGGTACTCTGGAGCGTGTTGAGACCTCTTAACTCAGGAGGGTGAGTAGCTCCCAACCCGTCCCTGCTAGCTGTGGACAAGTGGCTTTCAGGTCCCACCTCACCTGTGAAGTGAATAGAGTCCGGTGGAGGACCGTGCTGAGGACTAAAGGCACATTTAGAACAGTGTCTGGAACACAGTGTCATCACTGGACACTGCTGTCACCTCTGTAATGCGTGGCATTTCCATTATAACATAGCTTCATGCTCAAAAGCTTCTCAATACCAACATCACTGCCCTCACCTTCACAGGCAAGAACTGCAGTGTTAGAAGACGAAACCTGCTAGATTTTGGGGCCTCCATGAAACTTTGATAGATGGCATCTGCTCCTTCCCCAAAGAGGTGCCTGGTGCCCTCCTTTATGGTGCAGACCTATGCTCTGCTTTCTCTAACTTTCCCTAACAGGAGCACCGTGTGGATTTCCTTGCAATAAAACCACTTTCCTGCCATTCTACCATTAAAGAAATAGCAGCTGTTTCACTGGGGTTATCTGAGATGTCGCTTCAAGGAACACTCCTGAGTGTTTCCTGGTGCCGTGACAGAACTTCCCCAGGAGGACTGCCTGTTACAGGACAGGTACTGCACAGTGTCACTGCGTAACGCAAAACTTTCCAAGGTGCGATGCCCATGCACACTTCTACTCACAGGGCTTCGGAATTTTATACTTTCCAGTCCGCTCAGGATGTAAAAACAGCGTGAGGCATTATCACCTGCACTCCCCTCTACGCTGCCTTGGCTACAGGTGCACTGCCTGTACTCTGTCACCCGCCCCCCAGGTGCCACTCCAGTGGCACTTACTGACGCATCATCTTACTCTTCCAAGCCCCTTTACTTTCTATGGCCGCGTTTGGCCTCCTCAGCCATCGCCTCATGTTAATGACGCTGTACACCCTGAACCTCACACACTTCCTGGCACGCTACGGATACCACAGATACCACTGACTGGAGTTAAACATGCCTTTTTACTGAGTAGGTTTCCATAAATAAAAATAATACATACTGTAATGAGCATGCACCTGAGTATTATTGAATGGCAGAAGAGGAAACAACCAAGATTTCCCGTGGCACAAAAACTCAGCTAACAGCGTGGAGGCCCAAGGAGAGCGCTCTGCCCCGCACTCAGCACAGCAGCCTCGAGCCGCCAGGCAGGAGTGGAGACACGTACCCAGCAGATGTGGTTTACCCTCCACACCGGAGCTGAGCAATGCTAAGTGAACTTTCCTTTTTATTCTAAACAGCTTTATGTTGAATATTACAAAATTACTTTGGAAAATATCATAAAAGTGGAGTTTCTCTTTTTCTTTCTGCTGTTCTTGCTTTTGGCTGCTCACTTCAAAACGCAATCTCCCAGCCTCCTCCTCTTCTGCACTAGGAGCACCACCCTTCGAGGTGCGCTTTGCTTAGCCGTATCTGTTTTCACAGTGTGAGAGGACATCTATGCCAACATCCCTGGTTTCCTACTTTTGACCCAGTTTACACTAAGCTTCAAATATAAACACCATCTGCTAGAACCCCAAACTCAGTATGTGCACACAGATCCACTTCCCCAAAACTCCCTGAGCCCACAGCAGTGAGAGTCTACACCTGGCAAACTCCTTCTACTCAGGTCAGATATTAACCCCTTAGCCCTCACAGAAGCCCACTGGGAAGGTGCTTTATTACCACACCCATTTCACAGATGAGGAAACTAAGATCAAATGGACTTTCCTGTTCTTAGAGCCACCACCTCAGAAATTTAGCAGTAATTTTCTGAATCTCCTGCTTTCTTCCTACCCCTCCTTTATTGCTAAGCTAATACTGTGGTTCGCCTCTTGGAATCTCACCGGGCCATCGTCTCTTCAGACTCGCACTGCCAGTGGGTCTCTAGATAAGTGCTTCCATCTCGCTGCCTCAAACCAAGGTTGCTGCCACCCGTGCCCTTTGGAAGCAGTGCCGCTCCCGTCATCACTTTGGCATGCCAAGCTCATACGGGTGCAAGGGTGCTGGCGCATATTCACAAAATGGAAATGGGGGTGGTGCACAGCCAGGGTCCCTACATGGAGAGAGGCTGAAGCAGGAGGATTCCAAGTTCAAACTCAGCCTGGGAAACTGGGTAACTGCGTGAGACCCTGTCTCGAAAGGCCGAGAGTGTAGCCCAGTGGGGAACACCCTTGGGTTTGATCCCCAGTTCCACACCCAGAAAGAAAGACAAGGCATGAATGTGGGGGTGGGACAGGGCCAGGCTGCCTCAGACCTGCAGCCTCTGGAAGTCAAAACCCCGAGCAAAAGGAGCTAAACAGGAAGCGAAGAGCCACGGTCAATCTCATCCACTCCACGGAGCCGCTGCCCAGGTCCAGGCTCCATCAGAGGCAGCCTGAGGAAACGGTCCCAGGAGGAGCCCCGCCTGTGTGTAAGCCATGGGAGGAGGAAAGGCGGGTGTGGGTGCGGGGGCCTGAGCTAACCAGGGTTCCTGCGAGTCTCCCCGACCCTTCCAGGCCTCACTCCTACGGCCTGGGCCACCTGGTCCAGTGCCTCGGGCAGAGGGAGCCAAGACTGTATCAGGGTGTCTCCGCAGAAGGGTTCCAGGTCTTCCCTGCAGCGGTGCTTCCTGCTCCCAGCTCATCCGGGAGGAAGGGTGCTGGGAAGAGCAGAGGCTGCCCGGCTAGGCTGGAACCCCTGAAATTATTTGCACACCCAACCCTCACTGATCTTTTAGAATAAGAGGAGGGGGGACCTCTATAAATTCCCAATTCCCTGGTGGTGCTCTTATGAGCAGAAAGCTCAATTTTTTTCTTTTCATTGATTGTGGGAACATTAATATTCTTTTACTTCCCAGCCCAATAGCAGAAGCCAGGGTCACATTTGCTCCAAGTGCTGTCACTGCAGTCTTGGTCACAAGGTGGTACCATGGAGCAGAGTGGTAACCTCCAAAATCCATGCCAACCCTGCCACCTTTAGAGCTCTGTTTGCAGAAATTCCAGCCTGCGGGTGTGAAGGG
Organism: Dolichotis patagonum; assembly: GCA_004027295.1. NCBI lineage: Eukaryota > Metazoa > Chordata > Mammalia > Rodentia > Caviidae > Dolichotis > Dolichotis patagonum. The sequence continues at coordinate 48,660 of PVJX010002929.1, forward strand.
TGCACTCAACTCTCTGCCTTGCAGGAAGCTAGGTCTCTGGTCACTCAGGAGCTCAAGGGCCTCAGGGGAGAAGCCAGGAGAGACCGCTCCACCGTGAGCGGAGTGCACCATAGAGTCCAGGGGTCTCCCCCTGCAGACCAAGCCTGGGGCGCTTCCTATGCAGTTGTCTGCTGTGACCCCCTCCGTGTGGGGTCTGGGTTCCTTTCCACCATTGGCATAGATCAGAAGGCTCTGTCCTGCCTAGATAAATCTCCTTTGTTTTGAACTTGCAGGAAGATGGCTTGGAGCCTTGATCCTTCTCCTCTGGGAATCATGGGCCCACCTGACTCTATGGCTTCATCCGTTCTCGACTCTGGCTCCCAGAGGAGGCTGCAGGATGCCGACCTCAGGCATTCACACGCACGCTTCCCACCCCGACGTCACTCACTCCGCAAGGCCACAGTGCCTATTTGTTTCCCATGAGCAAAATAAGAGGAGCCACGCTGGCTACTGAGGCTGCGCAGACTCTGAACTAGCCACGTTGGACAATGAAATTATATGATACTGTATAAAATGAGTAGCCGCTCCCTTGCCACTGCCCTAAAAAACTCACAGTAAAATTAAAATGTAAATTCACTGTGCATCAATATAAAGAGTTTATTAATCAAAGATAAAAACATTAAGGCATATTGAGGGGACACTCGTATCTATTACCAAATAAGAAATTCACCCAGTGCAGTTGGCATTTAGGGGTTAAAAGCTACGGATGTCTTCACACCCTTGGGCCAAGTAATTTCATTTTAGGTTTCAATTTCAAGCACAAGAGAAAGCAGCACAAGAGAAAGAGAACTCCACTGACGTGCACACTCCACAGAAGCTCCGGGCAGGGCCTGACAGCACGTGTGAGCACTCAATCTGGGTGGACAGAAGCACAGGGAAGAAGAATGGGGGAGAGAGAAGAGAGGGGGAGAGAGAGAGGCCTCTGACATGCATCTGTGGGACACTTGGCTTAGCGTGGACACGGCGACAGGAGCCATTGCAGGAAATTTGAAGGGGCAGCCGAGGAGACCCTCGCAGGCTCCTGGAAGTGTGCCCGCGGGGGCGGCCACAGGACTCCAGATTGTCTGCTCCCTGACAGGAGGACAGACACTGGCGAGTTCCTGCGGCACATGCAGACACCGAAAGACCCCATCAGGTGACTGCATGATCTCCTGGCACTGTCTCCTCCATGGGATTGCGGAAGTGCGGCTGAAAGACCCGCTCCAGCCCCTACTACCATGATGGAAAAAGCAAAGCCCCAAGTCGCAAAGACCTGGGAAGCAACGGCAGGGCCTGTGGCACCAGTGCAGGGCAGTGACGCCCCCTGGCTGTCCTGTGGGGTGATGCGTGCAGCTTCCCAAGATGGATGCAATGGTCCCATCTACAGATCCGGGGATCTGTGTGCTCTGAGGGTAGCCGAGACGGCTGCATCTGGGGGACCCTCCCCCAGCTGAAGCTGGACAGCACAGTTCCAGGCCTTGCCAGTGACCGCCTGGCCACAAATAGCAACGCCCACAGCCCCCAGACCTGAGGAAGGGCAGAATTTCAGCCCTGCGCCATCTCCCAAACAGAATCCGGGTTGTTGAATGGCGATGGCCCGGACCTGCCTAGCGGGAGCCCCGGGATGGAAGCACCAGGAGAGTGCTCTGCGCAGATTCACGGTGACGGACACACCCTCCTCCACTCAGCAGTTCATCAAACCACACGACAGCTACGCTTCCATCAGGAAATCTTTCCACCGTTTCTCTGGCACAAAAGCAGTAAACTCACAGTGTTTACTGACACCAGTGAGAGTGCCAGATCACTCTGCTTCCTCGCCGGATTTTAGAATGTTAAGGACCTCAGGAAATATTTCCAGCCCCCTTGGTGCACAATGGACAAGCTGTCACAAGTATCGTGCCACTGACAAAGCCTGCGTTTAGAGCGGACCTTGATACATCACAACGGCAGGGCCTGCCGTGCTGTAAGATTTCCTCCGTGTTTTGTCATGTTACGTGAAATGGCTTCCCTAGTCCGAACATTATATTTTTTAGAAGCCCTGTTTATGAACCCGGATGAAACAGATCTTTTGGACAGTGAGGTTTAAAACCATGCTGCATCCCTGTCTTTAAACGTCACTGGGAATCTTTCCCCCAACATGGAAATTCTGCAGTTTGGGACAAACACTAGTGGTCCGGCGTGGACCTGTCAATAGCAAAGGTGGCACTGTGTATAAAGTCCACACTGTGCCGGGAACCTAAGGAAACAGCTGTTTGTGGGGCTGCTGCGGCTGACACCTGCACAGGCGGAATCCTTGCTGCGGGCCACACGGGCACCAGAGCTTCTTACAGGACGGTAGTGAATTAGCTAAGGAGCTCCAAGGGTGAGGGTTCCTGGCTTCACGGGCACACACGGGCACAGGAAAGCCGGCTCTGCCGCCATTACAGAGCGGCGTGTGGGTGGGGCTGGGGAAGCGCAGAATCATGCAGAGGCCTGTGGAGTGGGAGGGGGACCCAGCCCGTATGACTTATTGTCACAGCAGTCTCCGGATGGCTTTCAAGAAGGGAACCTAGGGATGCAGAACTCCTGGGACCTTCTGAGACCTAAATCAAAATCTTCAGGAGAAGATCTCCAGGCGCTGTTTACCCATCGCCTAATAAAGGGAGTTTGGGAAGGCAGAGGAGCAGAAACTTTATCCTTTCAGGGTGGGCAGGGAAGGGCACTCGCTCTGGCACCTTCTGATTGGCATCACGGATGCAGCCACCCTGTCCTGAAGCGTGTCCTTCTCACCCGGTGTGCAAGGGGACACCACGCTCCTCCCTTGCACAATCACCGTTTGCATTGCACAAGCACTCCGGAGGCCGTGGAGAAAGGGACTGCATTTCTGCTTTCCACCGATTAGGTGTGAACTCTAACATGAGTATTATTTTTGTTATGTTCTATTTAACACCTCAGTTTTGCCCTTTGAAATAAAAGGGTGATGGACATTTACAGAGATTTTCCTCCTGCCTTCAATTCATCTTTGCTGTGTACGTGGCAGTTTCCAGAGGCAAAGATGAGCTCCAAGCCTAGGCAGGGTCAGGTTGGCGAGCAGGAATACTGTAGCAGAAGGAGGAGCTTGGCTCACCAATGAGTCCTTTCCTACTCCCACATAATGTTTTGGTTAGCGTGTGGGGGGAAGAGATCAAAGCTACTATTTAATATCATTAAAATAATCATTATTTCTTTCACATATGCTAACCCAGGCAGAAGGGAAAGAGCTTTCGAGTGCACTGCAAATAAAACCTTGTCAGAGAATCAGGATTGCACATGACTTTGTGACTGTAAATTAGCCCAGGAGAATGCCCGAAAAGGTGGCAAAATCCTGACCTTACCCAGCAGAAGCTTTATCAGTTCACCCTTCCAGGGGATTCTTCCCCAAATGGTGTCTTTTCACTCTCCCTGAGTGAAAAGCCTCTGTTCTACAGCTGCAGGGAAATTCTGCTCCAGGGGCCCAGCTGCCCACTGACAGGACAGCCTCCCCTCCAGCCAGGAAGCCGAAATTGGGCACGTCCCTCAGGGGCACAGAGTCACTGGGCCAACCTGCTGTCCGAGGGCTGCAGGGAGGCTGGGCTTAGGGTCTCATCTTTTCCTCTCCACGCCCCGTATTTAAACACCGCTAGACCCCAAAGCCTGCAGTGTGTTTGTTTAATGATATCTTCAATGGAAATAAGAATTCCTTCCCCTGATGTTAGCTGTAACTGAATGTTTGCATTTGTTGAAATGAGAACATCAAGAAAGACTCTTACACATTTTCTTGTTCTGGTTTCTGTTGTGTTTGGATGCTACTAGAGATGCCAAAGTGCCAACAGGCTGCCGGGCACATAGTAAAGAAAACGCTCTACAGTTACTTTGCTGTGAACCTGCATGTTAGGGCCTCTGTCCGGATGTCCCCCCAAAGCCTCACGCAGTCATGGCAGGGAAGGCTTTTCAGGGGTGACTGAATCTAGAGTTTGTGATTGACTCATGGTCCAATGCTGGGATTGTGGGTGTGAGCACTGCACCCACCCTAGAGCGGGTAGCCTGCATACAATATAAGGGACAGAAAGGGTCCTCTCACACTCCTCCCCTTTTGCTCTTCTTGATTTTGCTGTCTTCTGCTGCCACAAACTGTCTCCCTCGGCAATGAGCCACCCTGCCTTGGAGCCAGGCCATGATGGACTGGAACCTCTGCAAACTGTGAGCTCCACAAATCTTTCCTCCTTCAACTTTGAGTGTCAGGTATTTTGTGTCAGCAATGAGAAAAGTAGCTAAGACACTGACTGAGTCTCACAGCAGGTCTGCCAGAGAAAGAAACACTTTTCAACTGGGAAAATGTAGGGCATTTTCAAAATTGGAATGTGCCAATACGTATCTCTAAGATAACCAAATACAACCTCGTCTTTGATTGGATCTATTTAAATCTTTAAAAACTGGCAGAGCTGAAAAAGCAAGTCTTATGTTAAGAAATTAATTTTTCATTATGACATGAGAGGGCTGTTGCAAATATATCACACATGAAGATAAAACCTATAAGTTAACTTTGGATAAAGAAAAAGAATCTTGACTTGATAATTTAATCGATGTAGCACTTATTTTGATTGGAAAGCCATGTTCATTTTTGCACTGTCTTTTCACTATAAAAATGAAGTTTTAGAAATGGAATTAAAAATGTCATCTTTGGATGTTTTTGAGAGCCATCTGAATGAATATAAGAGAGAAAGTAATTCAGAACAGAAGTTCCCAAATTCATAAAGAACTTACAATGTGAAACTGATTATTTTTAATTACATCCAAAATAATTTTGAAATCCCTTCCCCTCCTGGTCTGAGCCTTCTCCCGTAACAGCTCACCTCTCTGTGCCACTGCAGGCCAGGAGGAACAGGCTTCAAGATGAGAAACGAGTGGCCTCTTATCTCCCGAATGTACAGCCACAGGCCCTCGTTCCGAAGCTCTCTCTGGCTGGGAACAGTGATACTCGGACTGGCTCACTCTGTCACAGAACGTGGCACGCTGAAGTGAACTAGAAAGTGCCTGTCTCCACCCGCTCCAGGGAGTGTCTCTGAGGATGTTCAGCACCATGTCACCAGCGCCTTTGACTGGACCTCAAACACTAGGTGCCCTTGGTCAGCATTCGCAGAATGATGGAGAAAGCACTGCTGGTCTCTGAGCGCTCACAGAGCGGGACTCACTGTGCCCTCTGCGGGCACGGCAGACGGCACACTGATCTCCAATCGGGAGGTCTCTCACTCACTCTCCGTGTTTTAGGTCTTGCTGGTTATTCTTTCCATGTTCACCTGAATTTCTTATTTGTTAAAAAACCTGCCTGAAGGATTCTTGTGCATAAACATTCTTAAAGATGTTTTGTCTGTTTGTCAGTCCAGAAAGCATTTCCTTGGGGTCCCGAGTGTCGGCCCTGCTGCTTAGGGACAGCCACGCTTGGCCACAAGGTCCTGGCTCAGCTGTGAACTGAGTTCTTCACAGTGATGACCCTGCAGCCAGCCCTGTAGTGGCACCTCCAGGCCTTGTGTGAGGCCGATACCGGCTAAACAGACCTGCAAGCCTGTGCACGTATATGCAGTATTCTGCTTTAATGGCCTATGTAGCAGTATTTTTCTTGTATTCATAAAATCCACCAGAATAACTGTGTATATATACACACACACACACACACACACACACACACACACACACACAAATATGAACATATCTCGCAAATAAACTTGGGACATGCTCTTTTTCTTTTTTTATTTTTTATGTAGAATGGGGAAGGCTCAGGCTTCCTGTCATATTTTCACTTTCACAAGGAATAAGTGGGTACACAGGTAACTGAATAGAACGTTACTCAGGTATTGAGACTCACTAGCACAGAGCTGGGGTACACTGGAGAGACAGGTCTGAGCCCCCTTTCTCTTCCTTGTCATCCATACCCTGCTGATATTTAGTGACTTAAGGGATTCACAGCTCAATTCTGCAAACCAAAGTGAAGAACACAGAGGGATGCATATTTTTGTGAAATTTATATTCAGAAAAATACACACAGCATATGGTGGTCTTGCTTTTCTATGAATTTCGGTTTCATCTGGATCATATCTAGGGCAGCCATATGTCCTGTGGAACACGGAACATTCTTGGTTCGTGCTTATTTTGCAGAAGAAGTTTTGGAGTTTAGGTAACAACCTATATGCCTACTTGGTTATAATATGTTGGAGAATTCAAAGAGAGAGCAAAAGCAAGAAAGAGCCAAAGACAGAAAGATAGACAGACAGACAGACAGACAAAGAGAGAGAAAGGGAGAGAAGGAGAGAAGGAGAGAACGAGAGAGGGAGTTTAAAGGTCGCTAATTCATTTTTAGGCCCTTCCGATCACTGGCATTTTAGGGCAGGGATGCCTGTGACACTGGCCTCAAACCTTTCCGTACACAGGGCCTGATATTTTGATAACAGCATACAGTACTAACTTAGTCCTTAATCACCTTCATTGTGTTTTCTTTCCATCTTATCGCTAGGCGTGTGGCGCTGGGGATCGCACCCAGGGAGTCACCCTGGCAGGCCCGCACCCTACTGATGAGATACCTCCGGTGCAGACACGGCCCTAAACCAGACGCTCAGACCAAAGTGAACTGGGAAGAAAGAGCAGGCTCAGCACAGCCCCGTGCTGTGAGATTAAACCGGAGCTAGAGCCTGTTCAGTGATCCGAGGGAGGACGGAGCCCGGGAGGGCACTGCCACGCCCTCGCCGCCCAGGAGACTGGCACAGAGCACCTGAGCCGCCGTTACGCTGCTCTGAGAAGGTTTTGCTGGGATTTCTGCCTGAGGAGCCTGCACAGCGGGGCGGCTGCAGCGCACCGATTTCCACGTCTGCCGGCAGATTTGTCTCCAGCTAAAACAACATTTTTGGATATATTCTTCATTTTTTAAAATACATTGGTGAAATAAAGCTGGGACATAGCTCAGTGACACCGCACTTGCCTGTCATGCACAAAGCCCGGGATTTGTTCCCCAGGGCCAGGATATATATATAAACTTTAAAAATATGTATGCTTGGTGAGAGTCCACATGAGCTGGGACAAACACACTGCCTCCTACTGCCTCTTTCCTTCTCTGCACAGGCCGGAGCTAGCAGTCTGCTCCAAGCCAGCCAGCCTGCGAGGAGGCCCCAGGCAGGAGGGGTGGATCCCAGGTCTGGCCTCAGGGAAAGGGGGTGCAGAGAGGAAACCTGTCAGGTTTCCTATCACCACTGTCAACAGGGAGAATCCCCAGTAAGCGCTGCCTCCTGCTCCTGCCTGGCTTCACATTTACTTCCCGTGCAGCCACCATAACCTTGGTGCTGGAAAGGGAATTCTGCGCACAATCTGGTGCCACTTTTCCGTAATTTGCGCTGGTAGAACTGTGAGCAAGGGTCACGGGAGCGGGAGGGCTCTGAGTCACAGTCATGGTGGCCTCGAGCAAGGCAACTGCTCTGCAGACTTGGCCAGGCAGGGGAAGCATGGGCACATGCAACTCCCGGCTGCACCCGGCCCGCTCCAGTCCACGGTGCGTGCCTGTCCCACAGCAGGCGCACGCGCTTTCTATCTGTCACTCCTCACAGCCAGCCTGCACATTCTCCCTTAGACACAAGAACCGACCTACAGAGCACATGCACAGTTTTCCAGTCCGCTACTGCATGGTAGGTACCAAGTCCAACCAGCTAATCCACACTGAATCATTAGGAAAATAAGAAAAACACCTAGAAGTTTCAAAAGGTATCCACAAAGAAAAAACTGTATTTTAATGATATTTTTCAAAGTAAGAAATCTTTTAAAGACAGTGTTAAAGAGTGTGAAAGAATTAGGACTCCTGTAAGGAAAATGTTGAGGGAGCCATAGTTATAACTATGTTTTGATATCTATCAGCTGTAAAATATTCCAGCATTTTAATTTATAGCAATATCATTATAAGGTGTTAAGAGCAAACCAGAAATTAAGTAACTCATTTTATTTATTTATTTATTGATTGATTGATTGTCTTTGTGGCAGGGTTTCACTATGCAGTTCAGGCTGGCTTTAGGCTCACTTTGTAACCCAGGCTGGTCTTGAACTCACAGCAATCCTCCTACCTCAGCCTCCAAAGTGCTGAGATTACAGCCCTGCACCACCATGCCCAGGAAGCAGGTCATTTTAGATACTGCAAAGTTATGATTTTTGCATTTATACGATACAGTGGCACCTGACTTTATAAAACTGAATTTGTTTCAGGACTTGGGGACCATGGCTGTGTTTCTGCAGGTGGTCACGTTTGTCAGCTGGTTGTGAACAGAAGCGAAAGTTTGCCAAATGCTTTGTCTGTGACCTGAATTATTTGCAAACAGAAATGTCTGTGAGCTGGGATGTTACTGTATTTTATAGTTTCAATCTGACCTTCACATATTTAAGATTCTAGGGATACTGCTGAAACCTCATCACCACCTCCATTTTACCACTGATAAATAAATTGTTCATAACAGCGAACAAAACATTCTGTGTACAGGAGCTGGTACGAGGTTAGACGAGACTGAACACTTTCCCACTAACAAGCGTGGTCGGAACCTGCACACACTCCCGTCCAAAGCTCCATGCCAACTCCTGGCAACCTGGCCCCTCTGGGTAAGGGGGTATGCCATGCACACCACGCCCTTGATACTCAGTGGTCACACGTCCTGCGCTGAGAAAGTTTCCTCTTTTATCACTGTCCACAGGGTTTTCTAAGTGAGCCTACTGTGTACGTTAAGGATTTTAGTGCCTATATAAAATAATATGTACAAACAGCTAAACTTTGAGGTAACTATTTTGGAAAATAATGAAGAGAAACAAACAGTTCATTTTATTGAATTATATTTTCCACAAGTGAAATCATTTTTCAATCTGCACATTTTTTCACTGAAGTATAATTTTTCTGTAAAAACAGAAGTAAACGGGCCATTTTATTGTCTCACAGGACTGCAAAATCAAAATCCATTTTATGTTAATAATACAATCATGGCAACTTACATTGATTAAGTAGAAAAAGAAAATCATTTTTTTATCTTAATGCTACAGATATTCAGTAAAAAAGGATCTGGGAAAATAAAGAATGAGATGCACAATAAGAGAAATAATAAAACACTGCTAATTTGTCAAAGGATAAGAAATAGCAATAGGAGCCCTAAGCCATTAGCAGTACACAGCATGCTCACTCTCCACTTCTAAGGCTAAATCTTCTACAGTTAAATGAGTCAAGAGACAGCCATTCAGTGCATCTCGCAAGCCTGCGAATAAACTTCTGCGCCATTGCAGGGCGAGCAAAGGAAAGAAGAGGGAAAACCTAGCACACAGCATCTACTGTGATCTATGATCCTCAATGTGCTTGGCGCTTTCAGTACGCAGATTAAACCACTGGGGAAGTATTAACCATCTTTGCTTTGCTCTTACATAAAGGCCTAAGGTCCTGGGCAAATCACTTTTGGAAGTCACCACCGCGAAAAGTCAGCAGAGCTTTCAGTTTCGGTCTCTTTGCCTTGAACACCTTTATCTACCTCTAAACACCTGAGGTCAATTCTTGGATATCATAACAAACACAAAACATGACACCCAACTACAAAGAAAACAGCAATTTTCCCTTCAGATAGAGCTGGCAATCAAGTGAGAAGACATTAAAATAGCAACCTAGAAACAGTGAAGGTGACAACCTTGGACAGCAGCTAAGCCAGGCCTTGTACTTTCTGGAACGTGGTCTTCTGGTCTTTTGCATTATTTGTGAGCAAGCCTTCGGCATCGCACTGGGGACCAATGCCAAGAGGCTAAACCACACAAGCACAGACCGCTGGGACTGCTCGGGTGTCACAGAATTTCAAAATTACACGCCCTGCATTGTTTAATTTCTGAATTTGCGAGACCATCCTGCCAACTTCCTGCATGGAGGAGAAGACCCACACTTGCTGGTTCCTGCTTGTCAAGAGGGACCCTCAGACACCCATCACAGACACCCAGGGCTGCGAGACACGCCCTGGTGCTGTCTGCTCAGGGATGAAGGGGGCCGTGAGCGCGTCTTTAGTGAGCGGAGGTTCCTCTAGGCCTCTTCATCTTGTCATTAGCCCCACGCTGCAGGGACTCCAGGGCCAGGCCTGGTATGTCAGCCCCAGCCCTTCCTGCCGACCAAGTGCAGGGATACGGGCCAAAACCGCGCTTTCACTCTGACTCACCTCCACCCCAGGGAGTTCCCGGCTGCTGCTGCCCTCACGGCACTTACCGAAGACTGTTTGATCAGGAGGACCCTCCCTGGGCGAAGAGCTAACAGACCTCACGAGCCACAGAAGAGAGCACCCGCTGAACGGGCGGAGGTTCTGTGCGTCATGTCACAGAGCTGTCCCCACGCCCAGCTCCCTCTGGAGTCCCCTCCGATTGCCGAGCAAGCCCTTCAGCCATGCACAGCAGTCGCGCTCGGGCCACGCTGCTGTTGGACTGCTCTCTGTTTTCTTCTAGCAGCTCCATATTTCAAGCCAGCCAGCCATCTTCCAGTGAACTGCCTGACAGATTGCTAAAATGATCACCCCAGGTCCAGTTCAGCTCAGAAATCTATGATTTCCAAAGTTTTGCAAATCTATATTTTAAAAAAAGCTGGTGAAACATTTAATGAGTTTCAGTTCAAAAGAGACCCAGCCTTTTCGCTTGAATCTGCTCCTAAAACAAATTTGATCACTTCCGTGCCTAGCCACAGGCTCCGTATGATGGCTACGCACTTTACCCCAGTGAAGCACCATTTCCCAGGTTCTGAAAATTCCTAGAACTGCAACAAAGATAAATACGGAATACCCAGCTTTTATCCAGAATATCGTGTTCAAAATGTTTTTATTTGCTTTCCTGCTCTAGCCAACATTATCTCTGTAGGATATGTATTACTCTTAATAAATTTATTGTTTTTAATGTTTTTAAAACATTATTTCAACTACAAAGAATTAATGTGAAGATGACTGATAAATTATTAATAGGATGAAACAGACACATTGAAATAGCCTTGTAATGTTGAATCTGCAAGTCTTTCATTGACAGTTTCTTTTTGAGCCTAGCACTTGCACACTGCAATGGCCTCGACCTGAGAGAGGAACACTGTCTGACCTTTCCTCACGGAAAGGACGGAAGCAGCCATCAAGTGTCTCTGCCAGGCATCACATAGAGCAACCATACATGTGACACAGAGATCTTGAAACACTCTTATGAGTTGAAGGATAAAAAAGAAACTATTAAAAGATTACTAGAGGTAATAAATGAATTCAGCAGTGTAGCTGGATACAAAGTCAGTACTCAAAAATCAATAGCATTCCTGTACACAAACAAGAAACTCACTGAGAGAGAAATTATGGAAATATCACCTTCACAATAACACCTAAAAAAATGAAACACTTAGAAATCAACCTAAGAATGTAAAAGACCTATATACTGCAAATTATACTATGCTAAAAAAGGAGATTGAAGAGGATATTAGAAAATGGAAGAATGTTCCATGTTCTTGGCTAGGAAGAACCAACATTGTGAAAATGGCCATCTTCCCAAAACTGTTATACAGATTTAACACAATCCCAATCAAAATACCATTGACATACCTCACAAATCTATAGAAAACACTCCTAAAATTCATTTGGAAACAGAAGAAACCTAGAATAGCATAGATGATTCTGGGCAACAAAGACAAGACAGGAGGCATCTCAATTCCTGACTTGAAACTATACTACAAAGCTACTATGATAAAACAGCATGGTACTGGCAAAGAAATAGACCTGAGGATCAATGGAACAGATTAGAAGATACAAACACAACTAAAAAGACACTAAGGCACCTTATATTTGGCAAAGGGGCTAAACATGTTCATTGGAAGAAAGATAGCCTCTTTAATAAATGGTATTGGAAAAATTGGCTTTCCACATGTTGAAGACTGAAACTAGACCCATGCCTATCACCATGCACTAAACGAAAGTCAAAATGGATCAAAGACTTAAATATTAAAACAGGAACACTAAATCTACTGGAAGACAAGTGTAGGTAGAAATCTTGGAGACATAGGGGTAGGTGAAGAGTTCATGAACAAAACACAAACTGCATGGGAAATACTTCAAATGATCAACAACTGGGATCTCATATTATTAAAATGTTTTTTCACTTCAAAAGAAATCACCAACAAAGTGAAAAGAAAACTGACAGAATGGGAAAGAATTTTAGCCGACAATCCCTTAGACAAAGGACTTACATCCAGAACATATAAAGAACTGAAAAACATCAAGCTCTCCAAATTCAAAGACCCTCTCCAAAAATGGGCATCTGAGATGAACACACAGTTCTCAGATGAAGATACACAAATGGCAAATAAATAAATGAAGAAATGTTCACCATCACTGGTCATTTGAGAAATGCAAATTAAAACAACACTAGATATCATCTCATCCCAGAAAGAATGGCCACCATCAACAAATCAACTGATAACAAATGTTGGTGAGGCTCTGGGGAAAAAAGGAAAACTGCTCCACTGTTAGTGGGAGTGTAGGCTGGTGCAACCACTGTGGAGATCAGTATGGAGATTCCTCAACAAAGTAGGATTGGAAATTCCATTCAATCCAGCTATTCTGCTGCTGGGTATTTTCCCAGAAAAATTGAAAAGATCATGCACAGTGATATATGTGCACCCATGTTTATAGCAGCACAATTTGCAATAGCTAAATCTTGGAAACAACCAAAATGCTCATCGACCGCAGAGTGGTTGAAAAAGATGTGGTATTTTTATACAATGGAATATTACTCAGCTATAAAAAGGATGATTTTAAGGCCTTTATAGGTAAATGGAGGCAACTTGTGACCATCCTCATAAGTGAAATAAATAAGACTCACATTAGTAAATATCACAGTGTCTCTCTAGTGTAAAAAAAAATAAAAACTGAAATAGTAATAAGATCCAAAATGTATAATAGATATTTTAAAAATGAAGGGCAAAGTGCTCTAAAAGATATAACTGTATGTATGCTTATGCCTGTAAGATAGATAACCATATTGCTAAGTCTTTGTTGGATCATTGAACAAAATGGTTTGCACTGTCAATGTTTGAATATTTACCCACTTTCTATGTTTTGATTTTGTAACTTGAAAACAACTATTTCCAAGATGACAATATGTAATATATCAACTAGTGATTTATTAGTGTTAATTTTTTTTGAATTCTGTATTAGTGTACCTTTTTTTCTTTTTTGGTTTTTCTTTCTTTAAATAAATAAAATTAAAATTAAAATTAAAAAAATAAACTAGGAAGTGAAGTACAGAAATAAATTGATCAGTTACAGCTAAAAGAAAGAGCTGAAGGATAGTTATAAACCCCATAAGCTTTTTTAGTTAGTGCCTGTTGAGAATTCACAAACTATTGTGCATTCGTCTTTACAGTTCGAGTATACACTCATTTTCACATAGAAGATGTCATAACAAACATTTTCATGTTCTTAAAAGATTATGAGTACTCAATCATTCTACACTATACAGACATTTGAATTTAACTTCTGGGTGTTGCAAATAGGGGCACACATCTACATACATTTCTGTAGGCTAGCTTCACAAAAGCAGTAAGAGACTTCTCAACATAATAAAACCTTATCTGTAGAACATGCTTGACAATGTACACTACCTCAGTTAGTATATGAAAATGTGTTTTCACTGCCCCCTCAGTAAACTATTAATTTTAAAAAATAAATACATATGATAGGCCATTTTTAAAAAACCCTTCACCTCACATACAACCAAATACCCCAAAGTGTAATTTGCATTTCTCTGCAATGCTCGGTCTTTCCTGTTTGTTTGCACTAATTGGTGTCAATTTTTAGAGTATGCATGTTTTTGTTTTACTTTTTGCTGCTTCCCTATTGAGATTTTATTTTTGTCTTGCTCTTTGATATTTATGTGACTTTTCCTGCATATTAATAGTTGTCTGATATATTTGTGTTAAGTTCTCTCATTGGTTATGTTTTAATTTTGTGTCTCACTGAGGTTATTCAGATGAGAAACCCAGTGATACATCAATATTGTGTTGATATTTTTCCTTCTGTTATTTCTTTTTACTCAGCAAGTCTTTTACGTGCTGATACAAATGTGTACGTTGTTTCATTTCCTGTTTCTTTAGGTTTTATTTATTTATTACATTAGCTTTTGACTCCCTTTAAAACATTTTTCTGTGTAATGAGAGAAAGGTAAAAACACATCTTGCATTTGGTTTATCTGGTGTCAGCTGTTTACTGAGTAATTGGTCCCTCATTTTTCCTTTGATTCCTGAATCCACCCTGGTGAGTTATCCCAAGGCCTCTGTAACCCAGGATGGGTTTTTGATAATTAATCTAACCCTAAACCTGTATCATAATTCAGAAAAATAAATTCTCTCTTTTTATCAGTTTCAGAAATTCTCTTACAAGTTATTTTTAGTACCCTGGGGTTCCTCTTAAATTTCTTAAATTGGTTTTGCAGTTTAAAGTCATTAACATTATAGTTCTATTTTGAAAAATTTGAAAAGACACAAAACAATGAGAAATTAACAGAGAAAAACACTTCTCCCCAAGTCTGTTCCTAAAATGACCAGCGTTTGGTTTGGTTTTGAGCATGTGCTTTCGGGCTGTCCACCACGGACAGTCCGGGGGCTTTACCACTTCCTGTTCCTCCTGGACCAAGACAGCGACAGGCATCAGAGCGTGGTCCGGTCCCCAACACGGAAAGATGTTTGATGCAGTTTGTCACAGGACCGCATCTTTTTAAGTCAAAACAACATCACTTAATTTCTCTCAGCTTTGACTTACAATCTTTGGTGACATGTAAAACATATCTACCTGAAACATCTATGCATCTTTATGTTGCTTCTCTGATACCCTGCATGATGTCTTACTTTATTTGAAACATAATACAATAACTAATATGCCATAAAGAGGTCCTTGGTAGTACAAGGCAGCTCACTGTAAAGAACTCTGCGTTCTTATTTCCTAAGGATGAGCTATTTCACTTCTTCAAACATATTACAAAGTGAAGTGCCATTTAATTTTCAAATTTATTTCTGTATTTATTCAACACTATCTCAGTGATAGGAAGTGCTCATACATATGTCAAATGGGTAAAGAAGAATGAAACGTGTACTTAAATAGAGAGCCATACAGCATGGCACATTATTAATAACTGGGCTGGAATTTTTAGAGGAGGCTGATGTAGGAACAAATGCACGCCTGGTACTCACAGCAAAACCTGAGAGATGAATACAGCAGGCACGTGTGATGTGTGATTTATTCCTACACGCTCGTAGGAGATTTATAGGCATCTATTAACCTACTCGGATTCCAATTCAGTCTTAGGCTGGTCTTTTGTCATGATTAGCTATGTTGTCACTCTGTGTTAAATAATAGGTTGTCTGAACTGAAATATGTCAGAAATATGAATGTAGACGGCCAAAATTATTATCCGTGTACATGTTCCAGTTAAGCTTTAGCTGTGTTTCTATGTGTAACAAAAATGGGACACACACATACATTCACATGAAAACAAAGGATTCCTTTTCAGAACCTGAGACCCATTGATGTTGATGGAATTATGTCTCTAAAAAGCCCCATACTGAAGTACAAACCTCCAGTAGCTCGCAGTGTTACCGTATTTGGAGAAAGCGTCCTACTGAAGTGCATAGTATAAGGCCATTAGGGTGAGTTCTAATCCAGTATTATTTGTGTTTTGGAAGAAGAAATTTGTAAAGTGGAAAAACAATGAGAAAACCCAGAGGGAAGAGAATCATCAACAAGCAAAGGGGAGAGGCTGCAGAGAAACCGCCCCTGCGGCATCCCCTTGTAGACTTCCAACTCACAGAGCTATGAGAAAACAAACTCCTTCCGTGAAGGTCTGCAGCCTGCCATGGTTTTAGAGCATCGCTAGCAAATTAATACCTAAGAAATATAAAGAATTAGCAAGAATATAATGTCCACGAACTAAAAAAGAATTAACAAGGTCATAAAAAGATTTATTCTGTTGTTTTCTGCATACTTAGTTTTGTAAATAGTGAGTCAAAGTGACTTATGCACTGCACGGAGCCTAGTCTGACCCTTAATAACGCTAAAGAATCATGAAAGGATGCTAACAGATTGGCCCAAACTTCTAATTCATCCCTTCCTCAACGGGTAAGGACTTCAGACAATCAACTGCCTACTATCTTGGTCTACTTTGTGTTGCTATAAGAAAACACCTCTGGCGAGGTAACTTGTGAAATGCAAAGGTTAACTTGGTTCTTCATTCTGTAGCTGGAGGTTCCAAAGAGCACAGTGACAGCACCCTCCCTGGACAGGGAACATCAGGGTAGCAAAGCAGGAAGAGAAGAGAAGAGAAGAGAAGAGAAGAGAAGAGAAGAGAAGAGAAGAGAAGAGAAGAGAAGGAGCAAGAGATGGGGAGAAGCCAGGCTCAGTCTCTGCGTGATGACTGGCCCTTGACGAACGGACCCACGCTACCTAACTGAGTCACTGCCAGGAGGCAGCGTCGGTCCATGCCTGGGAGGAATCTCCAGGACTCGTTCACCGCCCACCAGTCAGGCAAAGTTCTTTAGAGCTTAAACTCAACAGGGAGGTGCAGAGACCGGGCTCCCAGCACAGGAAGTTCTGCAACAAAGCACTGGCCCCAAAGCACCTCCTGCCGCAGGACGGTCCCCTCAGTGACAAAGGCAACTCAACACAGCGCGCGGCCCCACAGGACCTCAGGCGCACACCAGGCTTTGGGAAAGTAGCTCCTGCGCTTCCTCTCGAGGTATCAGCGTCACCTAAGGGCTCCCCACGTGTGTCTTCATGGACACAGTCAACACGGCAAGAGGAGTGAGGAGAGGAACAACCCTCCCTCCTCCTTACACCCACCCAGGCCCATGGAGGGTTGGGAGGCACAGAAAATGGCATCTGAGTAAATGAGGTGACACTGGAAGCCATGGGACGGGCGCGAGTCCAAGGGAGGAAGGCCGCAGTTCTGGCCTCACGCAGAACCTGTGGCTCCTTTACAGAGTCCTGGCCCGGCCACCCCTCAGTCCTAGCCCCACACGCTGACCCCCGGCCACACGTCCTCCTGGTGCGCCGAGCCGGCCCTTGCAGCCAGGCAGGACCTGCTCTCAGGGTCTCAATGTGCAGCTGTGAGACCATTCCTCTGCACAAGCTGAATAAAACAAGGTGGTAACACAGTTTTACATTAGCAACAGAGAGGGAAAAACTCCTAATTTCCCATGCTTCACGGCTCAGAATAATTAATTTAATAATTGTGTCATATGAGAAGGGTAAACAAAGAGAAGGAAAGGGGCGTGGGTAGATATGATCACTGAAGCATACACAAGCGCAAGGAAAAACAAATTACCAGGGTAGGGCTGGAAATAAAAGCTGGGTGGGAGATAGTTTTCAAGTGCTAATGTGATTCTTCTGTTGAGCCTTAGAGCTTCAGTGTCTACCAGCGCACCATTCATCTCCACTGGTCTTTATTTTTAGCAGATATACATCCTTCTGTCTCCAAAAACCAATTAAACACCTTCCTGACCGCTAGTGGGAACTGTCTTTAAGTAGTTCTCTACCAGACTCTAACAGGACTATGATTTCACCTACAAATCCTGCTGGAGTGTTTCCTCATCAGAGGTGTCTTAAAAAGCACAGGAATTAATAAAGGCAGGCAGAACCCAAGTAAAGTGCGGTTCTCGCCGGGCAGTTACTCGTTCTGTGGCTCTGGCTCTCATCAAACATGGAGATCCCAGATCTAAGATGAGAAGTTCACTTCTCTTGCTGTGGTCTCCAGGTCTGCAAGAAACGACAGGAGCCTAAGCCCGGGGCCATAGCACAGACGCCAGGGAAACAGGTTGGCAGCTGTACAGGTCCACGCACCTCACCCACTGCTTCCTGGTGTCTTCTTCGGGGCTACTGAGCGAGGTGGCTGCTTCGCTCTTTCATACTAAGCTGCTGAGCTCTACCCTGAGTCAGCAGCGCTGCCCACATCTCAAGGACTTGGTCCTCCCTGCTCGCCTGGCCTTGCCAAGGCCCCCCTGGCCGCCAACAGCTGCAGCGACTTACCGACAGTGCTTGTGGGATCCGGTCAGGGTCTCGATCACAAAGCACTCGCCATCGTTGAGACAGTAGGCCAAGTCCTTGTCTCGGCAGGGCTTGAAGTGCTCGGATCTCTGGGTGGAGTATGTGGTCGTATCTGCGGAGGAGGAGAGCACAGAGGGAACACCGTCAGCGGCCGTGGTGACACCTTCGTGCCTGTCACCGCCCCCCCCCGTGTGCATGCAGGCCTGTGCTCGGGCTGTGACTGACAGACAGGACTGGAGACTGGCGGGACGGACCTTCCCTGGCACACAGCAGGCCCTGGTGACACCCAGCATGTCCACCCGAGTGAACGGCGCCCCTGCCTCCCGCAGGTTCTGCACCATGAAGTCAACCAACGTGGGCAGAAAAGGGTTGACAGGGAAGAGACATGGAATTGCTCCTCCTCACACACACACACAGACACACACACACACACACACACACACACACACACACACACACTGTTTTTCTGCCATTATTTCCTACACACTGCAGTGTAACCCGGGCTGTTTCCACGGCGTTGCACTGAGTGAGGGAGACGGAGGCACACGGGTGAGGGCGGCTGTCACGCCAACACTGCACACCAGACACAGGAGCCCCAGGGCTGTGGGTCAGTGCCCTGCGGTCCACAAGGGACCTCACACTGCCTCCTCTGCTGGGCCTGCCCTGGGGCTGCTCCTGAGAACCTCCTGGGGGACACACAAATTCCCGAACTTCAGTCCTTCGCCTCTAACGAACGAGTCCTATGAGGGAGCAAAACGGCGCCCCTTCCTTCCTTCCTTCCTTCCTGCCTGCCTGCCTGCCTGCCTGCCTGCCTGCCTTCCTCCCTACCTTCCTTCCTTCCTGCCTGCCTGCCTGCCTGCCTGCCTGCCTGCCTTCCTCCCTACCTTCCTTCCTCCTTCCCTTCCTTCCGTGTCCAACCTCATTGAACCCCAGAGCAGTGGACGCTGTGACTCCTCTGCTAACCCAGGCCATCCTGGGATCCTGTTCCAGTTACAGCGATAATTGGCTAATAGCTGAGTCAATTATTCTTTTTTTTTCTCTTTTTATTGTGTAATTAAAATGCAAATGTTCCAAATTCTGAAGCAGACGCTCATATGTGAAGAATGTTTCTGGTAAATATTTAACAGGGCCAAATTAGTGTCATTTTTTAGCATTCTCTTAAACATGTATTTTTAAAATTATAATTACTTACATTGTTAATTAAGCGATAGATCTCTATCTGCTTCTCAATTATGAATCTAACCACACGCACATGTGACCTACAGGAAACGGGCTGCCTTACCTCATGGGGACATTTTCCCAGGGATGGAGTTTGATTCAACTAAAGTAGTAATGCCAATTGCACTGTAACTGTCAAGAAAAAAAATTATATATATACACATATTTATATAGATATATATAGTAATATATATGTATTTAAGAAGTCGAGGACTGCTAAATTATTCAGCATTTCCACTCTTCTGCTTTCCTTTTTAAGAGACCTAAATAAAGGTCACCATGAGTTTGTCCATTCACTGTCCACACTCGTGGGAGGCTGAGGGTTCCATAAGAAAACCCACTGTTAAGGGCTGAGGCAGCCAGGGATACAGTGACGCTTGGCACTTGTGAAGCCTTGGTTCAATCCCCAGCTCCGTCGAAAAGTGAATAAATAAAAATAAATACATGCTTACAGATAACGGTAAAATATTCGAAGTCTCTGCTATGAGAATGAAGTCAAAATCCTGAGCCGAGCAAAGAAAGGCACAGGCCTCCAACTCTGCTGTCTGGGTCTCCTGTGTTTGCACTGGAAACGCGCAACTTAACTCCTGATTGCTACTTTACACCTCCCAGACGTAAGGGTCAGCCTTGCTGCTCCTCCGGGCCACCCTGCTCCGCCCTCTCTGCTTTGCAGGACTCCCAGAAATCCTCCGCAGCTCAGACCAGGCCCCACCGGGCCATGGACTCCTCTCACTCCCCACGTCACGGACTCCACACCCCAACCCTTACCCCACTCCCCACATCACGGACTCCACACCCCAACCCTTACCCCACTCCCCACGTCAGGGACTCCACACCCCAACCCTTACCCCACTCCCCACGTCACGGACTCCACACCCCAACCCTTACCCCACTCCCCACGTCACGGACTCCACACCCCAACCCTTACCCCACTCCCCACGTCACGGACTCCACACCCCAATCCTTACCCCCAAGATTATGCATGAAAACCACAGCCTTCAGATTCACCTGCATGACTCACACTTACATACCACAAGCTTTGAAGAAAAGACGACTTTGGAGCCCTCTTTCTGGGTGCTACAATGGGAACCTATTTTTTTCATGTGGAAATATCTACCTCGTGATAGCTGCACACGAAATAAAGGCTCTGCAGAACGGGCACACGTTCCATTATCCAGAAGATTCTTACGGTGAAGATCGCATGTGATGGGCAGCTGCACGGAGCCAGTGTCTTTCCCTATGGCAAGTATTTAATATCCAGGGGCTTCGAGCAAAATGTTCCACGTGAAATGCTGGGCTGACAGCTTTCATACATTAACTCATGGCCACTGAGTAACTTTTCCTTTAATTCTTCTTATCCCTTTATTGACACAGGTCATTCCTCTAAGCTTTCCACTGTCATCATCTACAGCATAAAAGTAGATCCTTATTTTATATCAGTGGTTTTAACAGGCCGCACACTCCAAGTGCAATACAATGGCAAAGCAATTACAATCAGTTAGTTTCCATCTGACAATTGCTGTCTCCTGCCGCTAACTCCCCTTCCTACCAACGCCTTTCTCACCCCGTCTTCAACTCTCAGCGAATTACAGAAGCGCCAGAACCAAGGAAAGGGCTCTGAAAAAGTCCTGGGTGGAAGGATAGGTGTACATGGAGAGGCTTATACACGTCTGGAACTCCTCCTCAACAGTTTATGAGAATCCATTATATTAGCATGACAAAATGAACAGCTACTCCGAAGTACAGCAGACATTATGGTATCCATTGCTGACTCCGTATCGTCATGCTGTGAAATCCAGCAGTGCCTCTATTCTTTGTTCAGCGTGGTTTTAGTCTGTTTTGTGTTGTTTGATTTCAACATACATGAAGGGATGTGCAGCTATTTTGAAGAGAATGAGCGACATTATGGCAACCATTGTTGATCTTCCTATTGCCTGGTTTTGGAGGCCTGTAATGCCTTCATCACTCTGTTCTGATCAGTTTTATACTATTTTGTTCTGTATGAATTCATTGTGTGTGAAGATACAGACAACTGCTTAGAAGAAAATAAGAGACATTATGGTAGACAATGTTGTTCTCCTGTTGTCTTGTTTTGAAATCTGTGTTCCTTACATTGTTTTGCCTCTGATCTGCTTTGTTCTGTTTTGCTACATTTCATTTTACCATTTTTAAAATAAAATTTTTTGAAAAGTCCTGGGTGGAACAGCAAAGACAGGAGCCTGGATATGCGTTCAGATTCTCCTTTCCACAGCTGGGAGAATCCCAAACTCGAGGAAAGTGTGTGTGCTCCTTTCTCACCATGCCTTGGCTGGTTTCAAAGCAAGCATCCCCCTTATTATTCAAAATAACAATATAATAAATACAGGATACGGGTTTGCTCCTTCTGTAAGTGCATAAGCTGTGACTATGGGTAAATTTGAAACACTAGAATTTTCCTAAATGTTTCACTATCTAGTATCCATCAGTAACACCCAAGAGGAGAGAGGTTTGGGGTAAAGTATGTGCGTCATGAGACGAAGTTTCTGCCCGATGCCGTGGTGCCAGAGATGCGCAGGGGAAGATGACCAAGAGAGTTGCAGGCTGCCGCATGAACCGTAAGCGCGGTACTGAGGCTTCCTCTTGGAAGTGTTGGTGTGTGTGTGTGTGTGTGTGTGTGTATATGCCACATGTTCACATACTACATAGAATACAAACAAAGGGAGAAAAAAGCAGATACAAGGTGCAATTCTTCATTTTCTTCCCATGCCATAAGTTGGCACAGCCCCTATAACAGATCCAGCTGAGTATATTTTTCTGAGGAGGAAACATGAGACATTTATGATACTGATATAATAGATAAAATCTAACGCATGTTAAAGTTATAGCTCTAAACTACCTAGTAATATCTCAGCAATAAGGTATAGAACTCCGAAAAGATCCATCATTTTTATAACCTGTTTATATTTTGGGGCGGGGTGAGACAGGGTCTTGCTGTGCAGTTCAGGCTGGCCTTGAAGTGACTGGAATCCTCCTGACTCAGCCTGCTGGGTGTTAAGATTACAGACATGCACCACCATGCCCAGCTTGGAAATTGATTATATTTTTTAATAGCATACAATTTTCATAACATCTAATACATTAAGCTAGTTATATAGTAAGTGATACTACATTATATCCTAAAACTTCTTTTTCTCAGAATGTAATTTGGTAAATTTGTTACAGAGCTACTTCAAAAGTTATATGGATGAAGGTCCTGGAGGTCAGTGTTCCTGGATTCCCCATCTGCCTCCCAGGGCTGCAGGGCGGGGCTCACACCCACCCCACACTCCCCCCTGCATCAGTGGACGGGCCCTGCGCCCCTGGGGAGCACAGCAGGCCTGCTCAGCTGGGACCCAGGGATTCAGGCACAGCTGGACCTGGCGGTACTCAACACAGATGGCACAGCAGAGCCATCTCTACACGGGAACACTCTCCTAAATGGCCTTGCGTGCTTTTGTGATCTTCATACAAGAAAATAAACTGTCTTTTATCTTTTTAAAAACCTGGAAACTCACTCAGAGACGCATCAGAAGCAATTTAGGTAAAGCATGTACTCACAAAAGTTTATAGAAATAGAAATGAACACAGCTTCATGGAGGGCGAGGGAGAAGAAAACAAAACGAAGTGAAAACTGGAACTATTTCCAAGCAGAAGGACAGATGAGGGAAGGGAACGTAGCCTGGGCGTGAACAGAGAGTGGGCAGTGGGGCCGTCCATCCGCCCCCAGCCTCTGGTCCAGGCCAGCTGAGGGGGAGGGGCTGACGCTCCTCCACTGCGGCCCCTGGGCCAGCACATCGAACCCAGCTTAACCTGTTTCCTTAATCTTTATGGGTTTTGCTTTCTCTCCCCAGGGAGGTCAGGGAGCCTGCTTTCCTCTTAACTTTTGCATTCTTTCCGCATCGTGTGGCATAGGTAGTAAGCAAGCAGCACAGTAATTAAATGCGCAGAGGGAGGCAGTAATGTTGAATTCATTAAAGGCAAAATGGGAAGGAAATGTAAGGCTGGAAGACACAAATCCCTGCAGATTTTGCAATGAAAGTTAATTTATTAATGAATGAAATGATAACTGGCTTTCCCAGTAATTACTGAGTTGAGCCTGAATGTCACTCATAGTGGGCTTCTATATCGGGGCACAATGCTGCACACTGTGGGAACCCCTATTTTGTTGCAGGAACAAGACTGCAAAATTGGCTGTTACAGATGATAATTGAGGTAGACAGTCAGCAAAGGAGAGAGCTTAATTCAGGTTATTTATCTCTGAAGTCATCCCAAAGGACTGGAATTGGACCTGGGTCTTGAATATTTGTGATTTAATTGGCACAGGAAGAGGAATGAGAAGAGCAAAGATCACCTAAGGAGGAAAAATGATAACGCGGAGCAGACTCCAAGTCAATTCTTCATACTTTTAGCTTGCAAATGTCAGATTCCTCAAGCAGTTTTCTTCTTCTCCCACTGAGTTCATGACAGGGCAATTCTCTACAAAAAGTTAAGAATCTGGTGATGCAATCTAAAAGTTTTTAGGATTTGCAAAATACCTTTGCGGGCCAGAAGCCATTTCGATATGGTCACTGGATCCAGCAACCTCTTATGCGGCTATAATGTCAAAGAAATCCAGTGCCATATATGAAAATTCCCTGTTGCCTGTGCCACTTATCAGGCACCCTGGAAAGAGCACTGGCATGAGACCGACTTATAAAATATTTAATGGGCAAGGAAAATTGTAATAACAGTGCAGTGGTGTTTGAAAGGGAAACAAACCTTTCTCAGCTGGCAAGAAGCAAAGATAGCTTTCTCCCACTGCAGGAGATCAGAGGATCGCTCCGTTGGTAGGCACGGGAGATGTGGGGGTGTTGGGCAAGGAATTTACCAGTCCAGTTGAGTCCTGGGATTCTGTGTGGACCAATAGGTCTTGATGAATCCCAGAGCCATCCGTTTTCACAGAAAATGCAGACAACACTTGTTAAAATTCCAGGACTTCCCTGCCACCTTTCAGGTGGAAATTTCCTTTTAAAAACTCCATACCAGCTTAAATAAACTGTTGGGGACCAGCCTATTCAATGAAATGCGTGTCTGTGGGAATTGCAGAACTGATCCCAAAGGTGAGTATGTATTTCCTTTTTGCAGTGCATGAACGCATACGCCTACAAACTGCTTTCTGTCACAAAGGTAATAATTTTACCCACAGTGACGGTGACTGGAGCCGTTGGCTTCCAAGTTCTGTGCTGTCCAGGAAACACTGTCTTGGCTAACCACACCTCTTTACCCTGAAGTGGCCCATTCTGTGAAACTACCTAGCTGAAAGAGGCAGGTTAATATTTATTTTCTCATTTTGTTTAAATTCTTCAAAGCATCTGCATTTCTGAACAGCTCTGCTCTTCCCCAAACGTTCTTTCCGTGGCATCCATCCATGTTCTCACACATTTTGGTTTTTCTCTTCCTCTTCACCTTTTTGCTACCTCAGTTGCATTCAGTCAGTATAACACGCTGGCCAGCCCCCTGAAATGTACGAGCAACTTACTAACTCACTTTGGGTAACACTCCTGGCTGCGTCCCTTCTGGAAAAACCATCCTGTAGCCTCACCTGGCTCTTACGATGAAGACTAAACTTCTTCAAGCCTGCCGTTTCGCTATAATCCTTTCTTCCAGTTTTTGGTACACAGGCACCAGGCACCAGGCCTGTATTCACGTTCCCTGCTGCAGGGCAGCCCCGGGCCCCACACACACACTCCGCCACCTACAGAGGGCGCCCGGCATCACCTGTCACCTGACTGGTACGTTCCCACTGGGCGTTTCTGCTGCCTCATCTGGCTGAGCAGTCAGTCTTCCCTGACACCACCTCCCCGGTTCAGGCCAAGGGTCTGTGCCCTCCACTGGCCTCTTTTTGCTTTTTGTTATTTCAAGCAAAGACATTCCTGCTACTGCTAGTCGTGAGCCGCAGATAACACAGAGGCAGGGAAGCACGTCCTCTGAGCTAGTCAGCGTCATCTAACGCTCACGAGCCTCGGCCTGAAGACGATTCTTAGATTTGCTATGAGAAAATAGTGCAAGTGGTTATTCTCATTCGTGTGTCCCATCCACCACGGTCTTCTGGGAGACAGAAATGTGCGTGTGTGAGATGTGTGTTCCTAGCAGCTAGCCCATGGCCGTGGACACGTGGACAGCCGGTACACGTGCACTGAAGGACACCTCACCCCAAGCTTGGCCTGCGCGTGGTGGAAGAGATTTCAGCCTACCCGCAGAGGCCTCACAAACCCGCCTTCTCAAGCACACGAGCTGGGCTCACGAGCTGAGGTAAACCTCAGGCAAGCAGGGGTCCGGGTGGGCGCTGTGGAGAGGTGGAGACAACGCAGTGATGGGGCAGCTTAACACTGAAGAGGTAAGAGGACGCTTACAGCGCTGTGACTGACACAGCAGCAGCGGCCCCTCACATCCGTCGGGGGGCGCCGCCCTAGCTCCTTTGTCACTGCGGAGCGGCCTTGCCTCTGTTTCCAAGTCCCCGGGCAGCCTGGTTGAGGTCACTGTGCTCATCTGGATTCGGGTGCTGCAGGACCACAGAGCTCTCTCTGAGACAGCAGGGGAAGCACCAATGCCTCCAGCCACGTCTTCAGCTAAAGCAAAGCGGCCCTCGGCTGGCGGCGAGCCAATCCTGCGCTCCGTAGCGAAGAGCAGCGCGCGTGCACGGTGGGTCCAGCCGCTCCCGTGCTGCAGGACCCTGGCTGACCCCTGCGGCTCTGAGCCTGTCCTCCGAGTCTCGTGCACTGGGCCTCTAATGAGGCACTAGTAGAGATATGAACTACACGACTCTCCTCGTGGTACCTACCACTTCTCCAAAACGGGATTGCTCATCTACCCATGTTAGAGACAGGGTTTCAGTCCCCACGACCTCTTTATCTTCCAGACGCACCTTTATGTGAAACAGTGGATGAAATCTACTTGTACTCATGGCAACAGCTTCCTATCTGGTCGCCCCGCACCCCACAACCGGTTTCCACACACACCAATAAGAGGACACAGCAGCTCAGCAGCACTTCTGAGATCTCTTTATCCCTTGCCTCACTATATGAGGGTAAGAGACATTTCCTAGCTCACTCTGATTCCCAACAGGAGCCGAGGAGAGAGAGGGCCCATGGACCACCCCTCCTCCTTCTCTCCCTGTCCCATTTTTGGGGCTCTCAAGACTGAAGCAAATCTCATTTCTTTAAGAATCAAAAACTTTAAATATGCTATTCTTTTGACCTCTCACACTCAGCCATATGTCTGTGTTTGGCAAAATAAATAAAGTCTAATTACTGAGGATTAATGCAAAGTGGAAGCCCCTGCTGCAGTCTTTCCCAACCCGTCAGGTCAGAAGGGCTGGAAGAATTCAGGGAAGCGTCTGTCTAATGCTGTGTTCATACTTACAAGCCAGTTCAGAGCTGCGAACCAAACTGGATCATGAGTTCTGGGGAGTGGGCAAGGCCAGCTATGAATCCTCACAATCTACCCGAGGGGCGGACACATAGCAGACACTCCATGTGGGCTTGCTGAGTGAATCAGTACCCTACTGGTCACAGCATTGAGGATTCTCCTAAGATCCCAGGCTCTACAAACCTGCAGCACGATAAGGAAGCACCATCTTATAGCCGCAATCAGTAACCATCTTCCAGCGATAAGTGAAGGAAAGTACACGTAGGCTTACATGAATGGACCCACGGCCAACTAATAATGAGGGTCCTTTTTATTTGATGTAATGGATTCCACTGAAAGACAAGCTTACTTTTCATAAACATTGTTTTTTTTTTTATTTACGGGCTCTCTCCTACATTCAAATTTCTTGTCTATAAAGGATAAGTAGAGATGAGACTCAAAGTATTTTATAAGACACATGCCAAGGACAGGTTTCACCAGAATAGATCTTTGTGCCCATAAAAATGATGCCACTCCCAGAGCCAGGCTTTCACCATCAGTTTCGGGATCAGCTCTGAGGACCCCCAGGGCCCCGGCCCAGGGCATCCAGGGTGGGGCTCGTGTTCAGAACAGCCCAAGCAGTGCTCCTTTACAACGGGAGTAGAATAGCTGGCTATGTAACAGTTGACGCAATTCATGCTGTTTTCCTGTGCTCTAAACATGCCTTTAGCTATTTGAACAATCCAAACGAGACAGGCGTGCGGCACCACCGACAGCAGAATTCAGGGTGGTACAGTGATGTGTGAACTTATTAATCAGCTGTAAATATTATCTTACTTTGCGCAAGAGAAACAAGCATGGAGGGGTCCCACACGACTTAGGATGGCAGGGTCCATCCACAGAAAGCAGGAGAGAAGTCCAGAGAAGCCCAGCTCCACGGCGACGCCAGTGGCCATTCTGCAGGGCCACTGCTGCCGAGTTGTGGACTCCCTCCGGGTGGGCATACTGATGGCCTCCTTGCGTTTCCTCTCTGTGCTAAGTAAGCCAGGAGCAGCGAGGGAGCACTCTTCCTGCGGTCCGTTCGCCTTGCGCACATCCGCACCGTACTCACCTTTAAGCACATTCGAAATGCTGTAAAGGTAAGTACTGGGTGGGGGAGGTGGGTGATTCAAAAATAAAGGGTGATAAAAATTAAAATAAAATACAAATTGACTCTGGGAATTTCTATTACTCTCTCATTTTTTCTTTTCACTGTATTATGGCTTTGAAACAATGTCTAAATATTATTATAAAATCTTTCATAAAAATGAACATTGCTCACTGTAATGATTTAAACTCTTCCTTTCCCGTGATAGTCACAGCCTGTATTGGATCCGTCAGTGCTCAGAAATGGGGTCTGACACATGGAGACAGCACAGGGACTGCAGTCACAGGGACCCAGGGATGACCCCTTGCTGACCATGCCACGTGTCCTGGGAGAAGCAGAAAGACATTCTTGGGATTGTGTCAATGAACAGGGCATGAAGGAAAGGCAGTGAAGAGAAACATCACAGAGAAACTGCCCCAAAGACCTAAGGGAATACTCAAAAACAGTGACTGTAAAAACAGTGGAAATTATATTACAGGACTAAAAAACTAATAGTCATTCAAGCCCAAAGACGACATCATGGAGAAATCTTGCATTCCAGCCCCTGCCCTAGCAAGCCTAGTGCTCAGCACACAACGAAAGATGGAAAATGCTAACCAGACATCGCTGTGACTAAGAAGTTTACAAAAGGAGAGAAAACTGCAGCAGGTAACTGAAGGGTCAGGACCAGGAAGATGACGCAGCAGGAGAAACAAACCAGCTGGGAAGGGTCTAGGCAGGTACAGGGACTGGAATGTCAGCACACCCATGCTGGTGGAAGAAGAGGGGAGGGGACAAGGGCAGGGGACTGGTGAGGAGGAGTAGAAAAGGGGGACAGGGGAGGAGAGGAAGAGGAAGTGGGGGAAGGGAGGGGCGGGGAAAAGAGGAAGAGGGGAAGAGTGAAGAGAAAATCACTTTCTCAAATGACAGGAAATCAATAATGTAGTATTAACCCTCGAAATGCCAGTGATTTGAAACTATTTAGAATCCGTTCACTTAGTCACCTATCATTCCGACAACACCCAGGTCCTAGAGCTATGCAGTCAGCTCAGGAAACAGTTACACTGCTCTCCCATCTCCCCGCATGAAGCATCCCCTGCAGCGCTTCTCCGGCTCCCGTGGAAAGCCTCAGCCTCCGCCCCACTCCTCTTCCCAGTGACCGAGCAGCGGAGACGCCTGTTCCCTGGCACCGCTGCTGTCCGTGCTTTGACGCCGGTCGGAAGGAAAGGAAGCTGGGTGCAGGGTCACCCTCGGGCGTCCCGATGCAGCCCTGCAGCTCTGTGTTTGCGTTCCAGCATGGCGCTTTACTGGAGTGGCGACCATGACATAACCCGAGGTGAAAATACATGCAATTCTGGGCTTCCAGGAAGCTCAGGTGACGAACGGAGGACAAGACACGACAGCGTGACACCGCGCGCCGCTGTGCCTGTTCCCCTGTACCAAGTAGGTCGGCGCGCACTTCTCACGCACCACTGTGCACTTAACCCTGAAGTGGCTCTGCGTGAAGCCAGTAAAATCCTTGACGTCGTTAAACATCTATCAGCGGAGTCTACAACACGACTGCACAGTTTCCACAGGGGAAGTGAGGACTGGAGCACACAGCAAAACTTTACCGTCACGTGGGTTCCAGGAGGAGGAATGGGGTTTACTGCACTATTGCTCAAACGCCCTTCTTGGGTCTTTATGGGTTTGCTCATTGCCGGAGAGGAGAGGCTCTCACATTAGGTGTGGTTCAGTCGCCCGTCTTACATCTGTGAAATGTGAAAATGTGCACAATAGATAAATAGAGCAGACACAGCGAGATGGAAAAGCCCACGGTGCTCATTCATCTCCTGGCTCTACAGACAGAATTTCTTTTTGTTCTGTTTCTTTTTACGCTTTTGGTACTGGGAATCAAACTCAGGACCTTGCACCGGCCAGGTAGGCCCTGTGCCCTCCCCAGCCCTCTTGGCTCAATGATATCCACATTTTTATGGCAAGTGTTCAGTTTCCCTGGATCTTGCTTATAAAATGTAATTAAGACAGTACTTACTCATTTTTATAAAAGAATTGAGTGGACCTAAACCATTGTAGACCTGCAGTTAATATTCATTTTATTTATATCCTTTCTGCTTTAAATTTTGCTTTCCCTTTGAACAGACAGTTCCTCACAGAATACATGCATTTGCCCAAAAAGCACATGACACAATGTTCAAAATCACTGATCTTCCTAGAAAAGAATATCAAAGCCACCCTGGATGCCCCTGCCCATCACAACAAGGCTGTGCAGAGTCCGGAATCCACATGCACTGCTGCCGGGGCAGTAAGAAGGTGCCGTGGGTGTGGAAACCAGTGAGATAGTTCTGCAAATGCTAAACAGAGTCCCAGATGACCCAGCCATGCAGTCCTCTTCCCAGAGAACCAAACCCACACATTTGTACATCTGCATTAATGTCCACTGAAGTATTACTCATAGCACCCAGAGTAGAAGCAACTCAGTTGCCCCTCAAGTTTGATGAATAAAAATGTGACCCATCCATGTGACATTCACCAGTTATTCACCAATAAAAGCAATAAGTCACTGACGCATGCCACAGATGACTGAACTTTGAAAGTATTGGACTCAGTGAAGGAAGATGGACATGAGGTTATACACTTTTCCATTTCATTCATATGCAATGCCCAGAATAGGCAGATCGGCAGACAGAACGTAGATTGGTGGCCGCAAGGGCATAGGAGACAGAGTAAAAGCTCTCTCTTTTCCTATAACCATGGTGTTCTATAACCACTCTTTTTACGTCTAAGTATAATATGAGGTAAAAGGAGAAAAATACAGTTCAATATTTGAGATTTTGCATAAAAATCACAGTGGATTTCATGCCATGCACTTGTAAACCATTTGAGAAAGAAGAAAAGCCCACCATGCACTTCCCCCACGCTCTGTGCCTTACTGACAAACTTTACTCCTGACCTCTGCTTCGGATTGAATACTGTTTTGGGGAAATTGGCCCATTCTCTGTGACCGTCATAAAGCAATGAAAGCTGAAGTGTAATAGCTGTAATCCTTGGTTCATTTCCAGCCTCATCTCTCCATTTGATGGAAGAGCAGCTATGCACAATATTTGTGCAACATGCAATAATTTGAACATTAGAGAAAATGATGGAAGGTTTTATGTAGGAAATTTTTAACAGAAATTTCAAATAAGACTTAAATAATTGGCTAGCAAAATTCCAAATTTTACCCCTCTACTAATGAAAGCCAGGAAACTCCTCTCCTTTCACGTTGGCTTGAGCAGTTTTCCCATCTGTGCTCTTCAGCAAGGCTGTAGTTTCTCTCTTGAACTCCTTAAAATTTAGTGAAAAGGGGAGGCATTCTCTGTCTCCTCCGTTCACACAGGTGCCCTTCCTATCTGCTTCTGCCGGCATGACCTTCTTTTACACACAGCTAGGAAAACCTATCTTCCCCTGTGCTATCTAGCAGCCGTATATACAGAAAGAATCAAACTTAGTTCCTGAAGAACCCCTGCAAACCATGGCCTATGGGCCAGGTTCACAACCAAGTTCTTACTGGAGCAGAATGAAGCTCATCTGTTCACACCGTGTTCCGTGGCAGGTTCGAGTTACAATGGATTAATCAGTTGTGACAGAGACCACGTAACCCACAGGACCTAAAATATTGATTAACTGGTCCTGTACTGAGAAAGTCTGCCATTCCTTGACACAAAACACTAGAGGTGATAACTTTCTCACAGATCCCATATTCTAACGATCAGAAATACTTGGCAATGACTTGGTTATACGTCATCTCACCCACAGAGCTTTGCTAGTATCTTTTTGTTGGGCTGGCTGGTTGCATCCCTTAAACAAACAGGCTGACCTTAATTTTTGTTTTGGGATTTTTGGAAGGAATGTCTGATAGCCAGTTCGCTGAAGCAGGTTCCAGGTCCAGTGAGACGGACGGTTACCTTCATTCAGACAAGCGTCCCTGCACCACTTCTGAGCACTCACCCAGGCTTCAGTGTCACTTGTGGCCAATTCAAGTGCAGATCAAACACTTCCCTATCCCTGTGCTCACTCAGTGTAATTAACTGCAGAGTAAACTTAATTAAGGTGAATGAATATTCCTATTTCCCTTACAAAATCACTCACTGAACACTTGTAAATTTTAAAAACAGCCCCCACCTTTGCTCATCTGTTTTGTACCTGGATTTGGCAACATTTGCAGCTCTGATTTCAAACCCTTTCATCTGCCCTCAAAGACATAGCACTCTACTGTCACAGCCCCATCACGCTGCACTGTAAATGCTGGTTTGCATGTTTCTCTCCCCTCACCTGACTGCAAACTTTCAAAGAGCAAGTTTTGATACACAGCGTGTATCCCTTTCATGCTTTTCAGAAAGAATAATGAATGAATGTAAATGTTCTCAGAGGATGTCCACGAAGAAAGGCCACTGCTCCTATTTTCACAGCCCTGACCAGAGAGAAATTCCTGCTCGTGGAGAAGCCCATCCTTACTCTTCAGTTCGTTCTCCTAAAGTCTTCAATGAAACAGGAGCAGAGTCAAATAATTGTATGTTGCTGTTGTTCTCTTTCTGTTTCTTGTCCAGAGCAAGACATTACTCCAGGAAGGAAGAAGACGGAGTGAGATGCTACCCAAAAGTAAGCGGCAATGTTTGGGGTTGGGGAAGGGGAGAGAGGAACCAGGAAGCACTACTTGTAGATAATCGGAGCAGGTGTGAGAAGATCCCAGAAACTGAAACTGTTAAATTATCTGTCTAAAGCAAAACCACTAAAAAATAAGTAGATAAATTTCAAAATCAGCAATGGATAGAGGGATTGGATACATTATAAATGTCCATACAGGCACATGAATGGAGAGGTGGGACGCTCCTCCCTCCCCACCTCCCACACTGAGGAAGGTTCTGGAAAAATCCCTCCACGCAGTGATGACCTCCTGGAATTTCTGCCTCCTGAAACTGAATCAGCCCCCCACCCTACAGCTCCAGGGCAGTTCAGCCATGAACTCTTCCCCAAGCCTCCCAGCTGGCATTAACCTCTGCATCCTCCCGATTCTCCCACACTTTGATGTGATTCTTATCATAATTTACATCCCCTTCTACCTTGTGTACAACAACAGTGTCTACTGGTCACCCTTGCCTCGCCCTGGGAAGATCACGAGTTCCCCAAGGGCAGGGGCCATGATTTGCTCATCTTCTGTCTCCTAGGATCATAGGCCATCTTCTAACACAGACGTGAAGATGGAAGTCCAGCGTGAAAGCCGATTAATCTTACATCCAACTGAAATTCTGGTTTGCAGTAAAGCAGTTCCCCAGCGGTGAAACGACAAGCAGCACAGTTTCGTGGAAATCAATGATCCCCCTCTCTTGTACTCAAAGTATTCTTCAGATTCACCTTGGGTGACAGATGACATATGGGACCATCGTGCTAATACATCAAACTGGAGCACCCCAACCAGTGGACAGACAATTGTCCATAAAGCCACACGCCTCCTGTGTGTGATGTACCCACTGGCTCTCTGCAGGACAGTGCATGGACGTCCTGGCCAGCCCTCCTTCTCCGATTCACACAGGGTTCTCACTCACTCCCAGCTTCCTTCTGTCTGCGTGGAGATGTTAATTTCCAAATGTTCAAAGAGGTTTCAACAGCTTTGAACACCAACGTGTGCACAGTCTCCCTTCAAAACCGGGAAGCACTTACTTTTAATCACATCTGCATCTTCCCCTCTATGCAGAACAGCGTTAACCCTTATCACACAAGGCACCCTTAAAGTACCTTTAGCCAAAAATGTTTTTAAGAAGAAACGTTTCATTTGAAAACAGGAAGACAAAAACAGTAGGTCTTCCTTGGGAAATGGCTGGATTAAAACATGTTCTTGCTTTCTAATGTTTCCAACCCTTCAGATGTGCTAATGTGAACTGTGAAACTTCAAGAAGGGCATTTAGGAAGGCCCATTCTGCAGGTTATTTGATGAGGGGATGCTTTGTTCATGGTTCCCATTGAAATTTCAGGTCCTTGGAAGCACAGCTTAAGAAATGCTGATCTACAGCAAAAGCTACAGGTCTCTTGCACTGAGGAATGTTAATAGATGGTCCAGAAAGTTTAGGAGAACCAAACCAAAGGCCAGTAAAAATAGCACGCCTGGAAATGGTCCTCATGCAGTCGGGAAGACTGTAAAACCCCTCCTTGCACACAAATGCCAGACTCAGGAAGAAGAGTATGGAGACTGGTGAAAGGAGGAGGAGGTGTGGGGAACAACGCATGGAAAGGAGTGTCCTACGGGAACACAGAGGCGGAAGTCTTTGCCAAGTCTGCCTGGGGTGGGGCAGAGTTCACGAGCCAGCAGCAAATGGACCCAGTTCTCCATCATTGACTGAGACTCTCCAGGATGCACTCGCAGCTCAATCTCTGCAGACACACAGTGAGACTCCCCCACAGCAAGCGCAAAAGCCAGGAAGAGACAGACAGCTCGGAATGTCACTGTTCAGCAGAAAACGTATATTGGACCAGGGACTGGGCAGAACTGGAATGTGATATGGAGACACGGACAACAGAACTGTTCCTTCATCTTGCCCACTGCATCAGTGGCGCTGCTCTAAGAGAAACGCACGCTGCGATAAGAACTGCAGTGTGCACCGCACTTGGGATGTTAAACTGGCGCCTCCTTATTCTGACGACGTAGGAAGCCAGGTGACTAGGCCTGCACTGCGCGCCAGGGACTCCACACTGGATAGGTCAGCAGCCCGCAAAAATGCAGCGATCAGAAAGCTGAACCATGCTGCTAATTTTGGACTTAACACTTCCCCAGAGGCTCTGTCTAAAGAAAATTACCCTAAATTGTTCAAAGATCTGTGTGGTCGTATTATCCATAGTTGATAAAGCAGGACATTAAAATGAAATGCAGTTCTCACAATGGAATGCATAAGGAAAGTATATCCAGTCGTATGGTAGGATTTTATTCAGTTCTGAAAGGTGATGATTCTAAAGCATCTGTTAATTTGGTTACTTGATTGTCACATCATATTAAACAAATAAAATGTAAAAACAGAAGTGTATTACATAATCATCACTATGAGAAAAAAGATTAACATAGGGAACAGTGACACAGGAAAACATTAACAGAAGTCTAAGGGTTGCATAACTATAACATTTTATAACTTTGAAGTTTGTTCAAATTTTTTAATTGTCTATAGATAGCATTTAAATTCAAGGAGCTATATAAGGTACATACACATGGATACTGCAGAATCTGTAGCTTAAGAAGACTCCAGAAACAGAAAGATTCAAGGTAGACCTTGGGCGAAGGGCGCAGTCCATAGCTCTTAAGGAGCAGGTGAGACCCGGCCAGAAGCCAGGCGTGAAGACCTGCTGCCTCCTTTCCTGAGGCCGCCCTGGCCAGTTCTCTTGCATTTTACTTGATGACATATAAGGAAAGTTTAGGAAGGTCAACTTAGTGCCACTGTCAAGGTAAAAGCACATTAGACATTTGGTTTGGGACCCAAAAGTGTCACGTACCCGAGGAGTTACTGTGAAGGAAGACAGGTTGTCCTATGTGGTCAATAAATTTAGTCTTATTTTTTAGAGTTACCCTGGATAGGACAGGAAATCTAAAAATACTCTTGCCTCTGTTTTAGAAATATATGTTATACATCTTCTAACCCCATTCAAAATGTCTTCTGTTTTAATCTGACCCAAGGCAATTTCAATACTCATTAAAAAACAGTCAAAATGTCAAACGCTAAGCAATCACTTCTTTTTATTGTAGAGTACATGGCTGTGAAAAAGGTAGGGGAGAAACCTGCAACGTGAATAGTAATGAAATAAATTCCGAGAAAAGGTGAAATTTTCCTAAGAAACATGACGGATACTAACAATGAAATCCTCCTCTTAGCGGGATAACTCATTTTAAGAAGTTTACTTCTCAGCAGGGTGCAGATCCTCAGTAAAGCAGTGCTCTGGCTCTGGCCACGGAGAAAGGAGGCCACTCTAACAATCCCTCAGGGAAAGTGGAAGAGCTGGCGTTTCCCTGCAGACCACCTCGGGGCTGCCCCCCTCAGCTGCCCAGCGGCGTCACACACCGCTCTCCCTTGCACTTATGCTTCTAGAGACGGGAAAGGGGGCAGGAAGCAGCGTGAGTGTGTGGGCTGCATGGACGTCCTTAGTCACAAAAATGCCACCCACAGAGTCTGTGACGTGCCCCAAACAAGACTGGGACAAACACACCCGAATTTGAACCTCTTGGCTCATTAACTTATAATATACCCTCTGCATGGGCCCTTGAATAGGTGCTATTTGTCCATGTGTTTATGCAAATTCATGAACTGATGCATTCCTGCACGTGTTGTGTGACCACGTGCCAAGCACTACGGGAGACCTGGTCCAGTAGCCTGAAATCATTGGAAGTTGTCTGTTGGCACCCAGACCCCATCCAGGCTGGGCAACACTCTCTCAGTTCACCCACAGATCGGATGGGACCTAGAGGAGCAGAGGGCCACAAGCCACATTCCTCCACGCTCACGGCTTGGAGATGGTGTCATTGGAAGTCCCACCCTTGGAGGATACATGCATAAAACAACCCATCAGGAGCCTTGTCCGAAACACCAGTAAGACAATGACCTGTCCTCTGTATGAATTCCTAAGCCAGCATGCTGGCTTTTGCCCAGGGACAGTATCACTGTTCACAAGCCTGATGCTCTTGTTTACAAAGTACCTACACTTTACACCACATTACAGAACAAACCCAATTTTCCCAGACTCACTGCTCTGACTGTATTTGAAGACATGAACTTCATGGAGGTAAGCGACTGGCAGGATCGTAAGGGTAGGGCCCACATGGATGGCACTGCCTCTATCAGAAGAGGAAGGGACACAGGGCACATGTGCCTAAAGACAGGGCCATGTGAGTACTCAAGAGGGAGACTGACTGCAAGCCACGGGGAAGAACACTGGAGAAAGCAACCCTGCGAACACCTCAACCCCAGACCTTCAGTCTCCGAAACTGTGAAGACATAAACTTCTCTTGTTCAATCCACCCAGGGTGCAGAGCTTTGTCATGGCAGCCTTAACTGACTAAGCGAAATGTACTTGTGCAGTCTAAGTGACAAGACCCCAGGCACATTTGGTATCACGTGAAAGGGGCTCGAGGTGACCACATTCGATCTGCAGTAGCAGCAGAAGCGGCACTGCTTTGCCGTTATGGAGACAGGGTCCCCCAGACTCCAAGGTGCCCTCAGAGCTCTGCCTACTCTAAGGCAAGCTTGTTGAGGCTTCACTGCCTGTAAGGTCATTACGATACTGAAAGAAATTCATGTTAATAAAAACGATAAAGCAAGCGAGTGGACTTTTAGTCCTACCTTTCCCTGACTCCTTTGTAATCTAAGATGGAAAGCGCAGCCCAGCGCCTCTGACAGCCAGATTGGGCAGGACAGAAGATGTGCAAGCCAAGGGCGCTCGCCTGGCCCCGAGCTGCTCCTGGGTTTCCACCCAGGGATGCTCAGGGCAATCCTGCTTCCAGGCTCCTGACCTATCCCAAGCTAATTCTGTTTTTATTACGAAAGTCTGAGAGCCCAGGACCCCAATAATATGACACTTTTCTTAGCTCTCACCTGTTTTCCATGACAAGGGTCTTGCATGTTTTTTTTTGTAAGCCTAAATTCTTTCTTCTAATGATCTGATCACATAGAATAAGATATCAAGGCATAAAATGATACCAAGCACCATATTCTAACTTTAATAAAGTTATGTTTTACTAATTAAGATGGTTAGACAATATAGTAAACTCTCTTTAGGGATTGCTTTCCGTTATGTAAGTGATTGTCTAAAGAGCTGTAATTGTTATCACTATTTTTTAAAAGTTGAGCATTAGAGAATTTAAGTCACTTGGTAAAATTTACATGCATTAACTGTAAACAGAGATTTATGATTCTTGCCAAAAATATTGTAACAAGGTAACCTTTCCACCATAGATAAACAAAAATAAATAATAAATAAAAGTATTCAAAGCCAGTATCAATTAAGATTTTACATATTAGCAACAAAGGGCAGCAATCTGTAAGAAATGAGAAAACAGATGCGAGATGAATATTCTAATGTGTGAGATAATGAATAAAATGGATGGAACAGATGAGGGACTGGACATCGCAGATGTAATCAAAGTCACTCCAGACTCAATGCTGCACAGAATGTGGGACTAGTGACTACGCTCTATGACCACCGGGAGTGTGCACTGGCACAAAGCGGCTATGATGTCACTTGGTAACGCACTCTCACGGGAGCACAGTCCGACACGCAGTCCTTCCTGGACAGAAATTTGCCCTGCAGCACATGGGTGCACTTGGTGTACTGTACATAGCAACAAATCTGTCAAAAACAGGAGAATTTTTGAAAAACGTGAACATCAATAAACTGTGCTGAACATCATGATATAGTGTTTATTGGGCATCAGTAAACTGTGGGACAGCTTCAAGGTATGTACTAATCTCTAACCCCCGTGGAAGAAATCAAAGATTAAAGCTTAACAGACATTCTTAAAAACCAAAGTAAATTACAGATACATAAAACCAAAAAGCTCAACAAATTCCATGCCTAAGAAAGATGAAGAAAAATATAGGAAGGCACATCCTTGTCAATTTTCTACAAAACCAGCAATAAATAGAAAATCTTATAAATGGCCAAAAGGAAAATATATTTCACACAGAAGAATAAAGGCAACGATAAAAATATCACTCTTCTCAGAAACACTGCTAGCTGTACGTCGGCAGGGCAGATTTTCAGGAGATGAAAGGGAAAAGCAAAAAGAGAGACAAGCAAAAAAAGATTAACTTAGAATTCTTTACCCAACACGAATATCCTTCAAAAACAAAGGCAGCAGGAGCTGTGTGGGAGGTTAGAAGAGCGAGAGAATGGAGGGGCAGCAGAGGCACCATCAGAAACACGGAGCACAAGAAAATTACCGGCCAGGAACATGCATCATGCAGAGCACCGGAAAAGGTGACTTTGCAGGAAAACATAAAACTTTACAATTTAGATATCTCAAACATATTCAACTGTTTAAAGTGAAAGGAAGCCCCACAGCGTGGTGGAGTTCACACTGGAAAGGTAGGGCAAGTATCTGAATCGGGTGGTGCAAATACGAGGTGGGGAGGTAGGAGGGCCCTGGGTGCAGTTCTCATTCTGCGGGGGGATGATCTGTCACCTGCAGAGGGGTGGCGAAGGCGAGGAGTGTATACACTACAAACTCCAGAACAACAGCAAACCAACCAGGAAACAACGGGGAAAAGGAGTAACAGACAATGGCACACCAAAGGAGCTACAGATCAAAGGCAAAGACAGAGATTATCAGAGCAGAGAAAGAACCAAGACTCAATTATATGTGGCCTACAGAGAAGGCTACTTTAAGAATAAAATATATGGACAGGCGAAAGGCACACATGTAAACAGACATAAACACAAACAATAACCAAAAGATGTGCTGAGTAGTCACAGTAAAATGGCACCAAACAGACCTCATGCAAGGAATCTGCGGGATAAAGGAGAAAGTGGTCGGTGAGTGATATGGGTGCATCAACTTCCCGGGCAGCCTCAGTGATTCTAAGTGCGGGCATAGCTAATCAGAGAACTGGAAAATATGTGAAGCAAAGTGATAGAACTTCAGGGAGAAACTGAAAATCCATAATTACAATCTGCTATTTCAACCCCCAACTCTCAATTATGGATAGACCAAGCATATTTCAATTTGGGAAAGCCACAGAGGACATGAACAATGGTGGCAACTAACTTGACAAAGGGGGAACTGGAGAATGCTGCACCCAGCAAGAAGACATGTACTGGGAGACATTACTCTGGGTCACAACACAGGTCTCCATCAATAATTAAAAGGATTCAATGCAAACAGTCTAAATATTTTTTCAGAAATCAATAAAAATGATTGAATAATATAATTCTAAATAATATAATTCTAAGTAAACCAATAGCAAGTGAAATACTTAGAAATTATAATTAGGTGTTAGACTACACTGAATTAAAAAAGAACATGCCAATATATAGAGATATAACAAAGGCAATGTACTGGGGCAAATTTATGAGACCAGAAATGCATGGTAGAAAAGAAAATGCCTCATGGTAATTAATTTCCTCATTGAGAAACAAGAAAAATAGCATGAAACCTGATGAGCAAAAGCAAAGGATAATGCTGAAGCGAAGGTTTAATAAAATGAAAAAACAGATACGCCATCAACAGAACCAAAAGTTGAGTTTTGAAAACAAAACTGATGAATTTCAACAGAGTTCTTGTGGCAAAGGAGGAGAAAACAGAACCAAACTGGCAATGAGTGAGATGATATCACTACCAATTCTGGAAATATTAAGTGATATGGAAAGAAAATATAGCTGAGAGTGATCCCAATTCTCAGGAGGCTGAGGCAGGAGAACCACTGCAAGGTCAGCCTGAACTATACATCAAGACCCTGTTTCAAAAACAAACAAAAATATACACAACTTCTGTCATTAAAACCAAACACTGAGGAAATGGCTAAGTTACTTGAAAGACATAAACCACTAAAACTTATTAAAGAAACAGATAACCTGAATTATCATATAGTCAATCACTGAATTATCTACATCAATAAATTGCAATTAAAAACTCTTCCACACTGATAACTCCAACCCCACATGATTTTACTGGGTAAATTTGCCATAAATTTATTGAAAAAAATACTACCAATTCTATACAAGTTCTTCCAGAAAATTATAGAGGAAGGAACACTCTCCAATTTACTTCACGAGGCCAGCAACCCCGACATCAAGACCTGTTAAAGACACACATACAAAAGCATTTTTGTGTGGTCAGACATAGCTGCAGACATTCTTAACACACTTACAGTGAGTTTAATTCAGCAATATGCATAAAGGAAGACAGTTTTATCCCAGGCATGCAAATTTTAATATCTCCAAATCTGTTAATTTGCCCTACTAACAGATTACAAAGAAAAATACATTTTTACCCTGATCTATGTTTCTTACACCAGGAGTAAGTCCCCCTGACCGACACTCCAGAGATTCCAGCTATGTGAGTCCGCTTGGTTTGAGGCAGCCTCAAGTTAGAAAAGACAGCCAGCACACTGTTCGTAAACATGCGAGCCTCTCACAGAGGTCAAAGGTGGGCATGCCAGTTGTGTACACACGTGTGGATCACACAGAGGACATTTGGAGTCAAGGTTTGCTAAAGGTTATAAGCAACGTAGATACTGAGAGTAAAGTAAGAGTCAGATCCTCCAGAAAATATTTCCCGCAGTGCCTCCCACTGTATCTACGTGGAGACTGCATTTCTCTCTTCTTCCTCCCTTTCATTCTCTGCATTCTTCTTTTTTGTATTCACTGTTAACCACAGCATTGATTAGAAGGCTCTGATTAACGGTCCTCCAGATGGAGCTATTTTATGCTAGGAATTGAAGGAGAGCGTCTTTTTAAATGACTTTTGAATTTTACAATTCTGTTCACACTACACTGCCAATGTTATCACATCAAATAGCATCAAATGTAAATGACTGTGTACACTATAACTCAGTGACATAAAAATAAAGAAATATAATCAACACTCCTCTTTCCTCTACAGATTGAAGTTCACCAAAACGTTTGCTCTCCTTTCTGACTCACAGGAACCCCTGATTTCATAAGTAGAATGTAAGAGTTCTCAAAGACTTAACAACTCCCGGTGTTCTCCTGAACGCCTGGAATTTGTAAATTCACAAACCCTACAAGGCAAATCAATGAAGACTGTACATTCCAATGATTATCAGAAGTACTCGACTTTAAATGTCTACAAAGCAAACTAAAAATGCCAATTAATCCGTCCAAGAAAATTATAGCTCTTGACATTCAAATCTCTCTGAGCGCATTCAGTAAGAATTTGTTCATTTTCTATTGTCTGAATTTTATCGAAATCCAACAACTGCTTATACCTTCTTCACTATCCTACAGTCAAGCAGATGCCCAGCACAACGTCACATTCCAAGGTGAGAAAAGGTAAAATTTTAAATTTTAGGTTCACTATTTTACCTACTATTGCAAGCTAATTTAATGTCTAGTGAATCACAGGCAATAACTAGTATCTTACTTTCACAACATCGGTCATGTTTTGCGAAACACCCCGATTTAAATGACTCTATGCATTTGGTCATAATACTAACAGTCAATTTTACTTTTAACTTGTATTCCTAGAAGACTGAAAACTGTTCTATACTAGGCTAGCAGAATATATTTTGCTAAGATACTATAATATAACTGTGTCCTGTGTCTTTTTTGAAATTTTCCTACCACAACATCAACATGTCACTGTCACAGCTGTCATTGATTGTGTCATGCCATTAATCTATAACTCAAATAGCATTTGGGTGCCCTAGGCATTCTGGCAGCAGGAACAAATCCTAGGGACTGCCCAATAAGGAAAAACTGTCAGTCTAGGGACAGGAGAAAGAGCTATGTTAACTAGATGGTGCAGACGCTCTACGCCATCCACAAGGTAGACATATCCCTGGTGGCTTTTAAAGCTCTGTCTTTTGGAGCAAAATGCCATCTCTGTACTAATGAGTGTTTATGTAAGAGCTCTGCATAGCAGGGTTCCCTCACAGCAAGTCAGTCGTAGCTCTACTTGAGGTCTCCTAAGAGCACATGACTGCAGGAGTCCAGGTCATGGCAGGTAGATCCCAGCTCTTTTCGGGGTAACCCCCAACTCTTAAGACCCAGAAGCATGGGACCCTTAGTGTGGAAAAGAGATATTTATGGAGGTAAAATCAAGCAGAGATTCAAAATGCAAGACCAGCATTCAAATCCTGGCTCTCTTTGATTATCCATATTTTTAACATTAGATTTTTTTTTTCGGTACCGGGGATCGAACTCACGACCTCACATTGTCACGCAGGTGCTTATGCCACTGAGCTAAATCCCCAGCCCTCAAATCCTGGCTCTCTTATTCAAAGTGATAATGTTATTTTCTCCACTCTAAAAGGGGAAATAACAACACCTTCACAGGTAGATTTTAAGAGGCAACAAAGGTGATTTATTCAAGTGGCTCAACATAGTTGTTGGCACATCAAAGAACTGGAGCTGATTGGGGAGATGCAGGGAGCTCGACCCTGGTTCTCTGCCCAAAACCTGCAGTGCTGTTCAATGCAAACATCCCCATTCACTAGACATTAAAAAACACAGTCATGGCAAAAATTGTGTGAATATCAGACTTTAAGAAGTCCTTAAGAAATTATCAAGTCCTTCAGTGACTTCTAGGAAAACAGATGCACACTGATACCTGTTGTAGTCAGGGGTTGCAAGGAGAACGATTACACACAGGACGCATAATTTATAGTATTATTTATAATGGTCATCCAAAGAGTCAAATACAAAGGAAGTGCGGGAAATCTGTCCACACACCAAAGACAGAAAACCCAGTCTGGATCCCGTGGCAAAAACCTTCATGAATTCAGTTGAAAACCTGGAGCCCACGACAATGACTCATGCAAGTCTGTTTCAAAAAATCTGCGTGGGGGAGGCCCAAAGGTCATAGGGGAAGCTAGAAAGTCTGTGCCAGTGGGATGAAGGATCTGTGCCAGTGTTTTGAGGGTTCTACACTGAAGCCAGGAAGCACTGCACAAAGTAAGGACCAGGGCTCCCCTAAACTACCACAGCCATTCTCAGCAACAACAAGGTCCTGAGCACCTCTGATGAGAACAGCTGAGTTCACATCAGGAAGCCGGTGTGACAAGGTCCTCCTGGAGACTGAGCAGCACACATCCTCCCCGCTGGAGCCAGGAAGCGATGCTCAAAGTAAGGACCAGAACACCACAGTACCATGTTAAGTGAAATAAATCAGACATATAAGCTTAAATATTGCATAGTTTCTCTTACATGAGAAATCCAAAGTATAAATAAAGTAAATAAAAGATAGATAATAAGAAATAGGAAGAAAGATATTTTGCAAAAGGGGAGGTATCCAGAGGTGCAAACCAGGGTAAGAGAAGGGAGGGGATGAAAAACAGTTAAGATGTATTGTGCACACATTTCAACTCCCCACAGGGAATGCAATCATTATGCACTATAAATATGTATTAATAAAAGAACTGAAAAAGTCCGATGTTTTCATTTTAAAGAGTGGTGTGACTTATTTGTCTAGCTAAATATTGTGAATTCTA
Organism: Dolichotis patagonum; assembly: GCA_004027295.1. Taxonomy (NCBI): domain Eukaryota; kingdom Metazoa; phylum Chordata; class Mammalia; order Rodentia; family Caviidae; genus Dolichotis; species Dolichotis patagonum. The sequence goes on from PVJX010002929.1 coordinate 92,684, forward strand.
ATCCAGGTTTAAATTTCTTTAAAAAATGATTCAAAATTAACCTCTGATTTTATCTAAAATCCCTTCTGCATGTGGCCTCACCTCTTCCCATTTTCTCCTACTCTCTGAATCTGTTCTCGTTGGTTTCTGGATGACAACAGACCCGACTGAGGCAGTTTACCAGGTATCATGCAGAGCCTTACCAGTTACCTACAAACTGGGCTAGTCACCGACTCCCAGGAGGAGGCAACATGGGTATAGTGAACGTAATGTCAGTTCCAAGGCCTCTACGATGCAGCTTCGTAAAATACAAACACACCACTTCGAAAACCTCCCCTCAGAAGAGGAGGAATTGATTACAAGGTCCACCCTGTGCTCTATCTGTGAAAGGCACCCTGTCCACCCCATGATGAGCGAGGTACCAGAAGACGACTGGCGGGTTGTTCTCCTGAGCCCTGGATGCAAGCACACACACCTATACTCAGAACAGCTCTGGGAAATGGAGTCGGCGCCAGGCCAACAAAGCCACGTTCTCCAGCCCCGCGCAGAGGAAAGCAGTCTGTCACCAGAAGATTCAGCAAGAAGCCAAATTCTTTCTGAGGCAACAGACAGGCAGTTCTCTAAGCATCTGTCTCCAAAGAGATCAATGGAGTGCGCTGTGAAGTCAGCCACAGAGGACTCTACGACACTGCCCACTCCGGGCAGCTGCAGGCTCAGCTGGTCTCACTCCGTCCCGGCGGGCAGCTGTGGGCCAGGACCCCATCCATTTGGAAGACTGCCAGGTACCACCAACACCAAGACAGGGTGGCAGGGACAGTCAAAGCAGGCCCTGCGGCCTCCAAAACCACTGTTAGATAGGCAGCCTGTGGTAATCTGGTTACAATCTCAGAACAGGCCTTCAAAGAACAAGGGAGAATGATTGAGAAGAAAAGCAATGCCAGGCCCGGGACAACGGGCGGGAGCAGGGCTTGAAATCCCCGTGCAAACTGCAGGCCTCTAGGTACCAATTTGCCTTGCAGAGGAATTTCGGCTTCCTAAAGTTAAATTATGCATACAACAGCCTCATTATGCACAGTGGTATTTTCATAGAAAGATCTGAAGACAAAATGCAAGCTTGCCTCTTGGAGCCTTTAGAAAAAGCCATCGACCAATCCGCATATGGAACATCTCGGGTTCCACCTGCTGCTCCCTGTACAGATGGGGATGATGCGACCAAGGGGACTCCCTGCCACAGCAAGCCCCGCAGGCTCTGCTCTGGGCAGTGCCAGCCCGGGCTTCTCGTTCAGATGCAATGATTGTGCAAAACATTTTAAACACATCATTCGAAGTTGCAGTGAACACAGCAGGGTTGCAGCAAGATGCTTCCCATAACAATGTTTTGTGGCTTTGCTTCTCATGCCATTTCGGTAGAAGACAAAAATAAACATGCTGGGGAGGGCTGCTTTGTTTTCCCCCTGCACAAGTAAACAGAGAATATCTATTATTTATAAAGACATGTTTTAGGAGTTGCTTTCCTCAGGAACACCACGGTTGCTGGATGAATTCTTCACTCATTTGACAAATATTTATTGAGCTGCCACTCAAATTGAAAGCAAGACTTGAAAGAAAAACTAGGTATTTCCTGGCTTTCGAGATGTTCACTTTCTGCAGGGGAGTACACAGGCCCACTCTCCTACTGCACTGCATGCCCGGCAGCGCGGACCTGAGCAGAGGCAGCTGGGAGACGCCCGACGTGTGAGGTGCAGCCTGGATAAGGAGGAAGACCTGGGGGCAGAACAGTGTCTGCAGGAGGAGGAGGGTCGGTGGCTCACAAGGCAGGTGCAAGCTGGGCCCTAGGCCCTTCGGGAAGGCAGCATAGCTACCTACGCCCATCAGGTCACCTTGAGTTTGGATTTTGATATTTAATAATCCCAGGGGATGATTACGAATCTCATGCAAATGTGCAACTTGTCACACGCAAAGACTGTTTGCTTCCCCTGTGGTGCCATCACATACATTGCTCACAGGAAAGATGTAAAATAAACAGGACACATGCCATCTGTGATGACGCAAAGAGGGCCCCATGTTTCTGTCTAATTCAGGACTCAGAGTGGGGAGAGTCTCCTGGCCAAAAGAAGCTGGCAGTCAGGGCCTTGATAAAGCCGGGAAGACTCAGGAGTGGATTTGGGAAAGCAGCAGAGAAGGAAGGAGAGTCCTGACAGATAACCAGATAGGGACCAAGGCAAGACTGTTGGTGACCAGACGCCTACTATGACCTAAAGGGAAGAATATTCATGTGCTCGTTAGCTCACCAGATAGTTAACGCCAATAATGCGCCAAATCCGTTTTAAGATATGGAAGGCAGAACCAGAAAGAAAAATCCCTTCCCTCCATGATCTGACATCTTGGTGTAAAAAATAAAAATAGTTTCCAAATATGTGACTTGGCAAATTGGATTACTGTGGTATGTCTGAGACAGGAAATTCATGTCTTTTATAGACAGGAAAAACCCCACTCTGCCTCAGCCATATTGACTTTGGAATCTGCATCTCCTATAAACTGGAGAGATTACGCAGGATATGAAGATGCTGCACGGTGCACACCTTCTGGAAAGTCTAGGACTGATATTTCAGAAATGAAACACTCCAATTTCTGGGAGCTGGGTGACACGAAAGGTCCCGGGAGGTGACTGAAAAGGTTAGCTCACTAGCAAAAGTGACCTGCATGCCACGACACGGGCCACAGCCAGGACGAGGGTGACTTGGCAGCGAGTTACTTCTGCCTGAGGGTGCCGAGCCCCGGCCTAGAATCCATGCCCTGGCTTTATCTCAGTGAGGGTTCCCTGCTCACCCTGAAGCCACCTCCAGAGATACAGACAGCTCTGCTTAGTGAGGTCAGAGAAAGCTGAATGTAAATCTCTCTGGCTGGGAGTTATGCTACGGCCACTGCCCGAACAGATAAACAAGGACAGAAGAGAAGCTGGATAGAGATTGTGCAATCACATCTTGCCCCATTCCTGTAAAGTAAAATAAAGCAAGTAAGACAAGCGCGTGACCAGGGACCCAGGCTGTGCTTGTGGTGCCGGCCCCGTGGAGTGGAGGGGCAGGCAGAGTGGACTGGAACCTAAGCCAGGCTCCCGGGCCAAACCCTTCATCCTGCCAGGAAGGAAGAGCAAAACGGTCCATAGCGAAAAAGCTACCCGCTCCCACAGAAGCATTTGAAGAATCTGACATGGAAACCAGGTCCGTACCCTGTTCACTTTGTACTCTTTTCTTAAGGCACCACGATTTTCAGCAGGACTGGTTTCAAGGTGTTTGTCCTTGAAGAATGCATCAAGGAAAAAGGAACGTGGTTTAGTTTTGTGATTGTCGCGTGGTCACATCCCTCACCCACGTGCGCCCATGTTACTTAGACTAGCAAAGTAGCACGCTGATCTCTATAACACCATGACTTAGAGAAGCACTGTGAATACTCTCAGCTCTCAGTGACCGCAGACTTCTTTAAAACGACATGCAGCGCTCCCTCCTCGTGGGGCTGAGGCCTCCTTGGGTTCCATGCTATGGGGCAGCACGTGGGAGCGGGGGCATCTCAGGACCTGCAGCCTCGGTGCTCATGTCATTGGCACTGCCGTTCCCTGCAGTCCTTTCCGAAGAGCCAGTGGCGTCTGTCCCCATGCGGGGCCCAAAGTCTCCTTAATTTTGCGGAGCATGACCAGGGAAACAGTGGTAAAGAACTATGGGCATCTGAGGCCATGACAAAGAGTTACAACTCTTAAGGGAACGAACGTGCACTTTTCTGTGAGCCTCCACGCATGGGCCTGAAACAGTGTCAGCCTCTAGGTGCGGCACCCTGGAGGGACGCCCCATGCGTGACAGCCAAGGGCTCCAGCAGGAGAGTCCACAAGGAGATCAAGTCTTCTCACCTGCTCGGTGCAGCTGGCCTGGGACCGAATACAGTTTTGCCAATATTGATCGCTGCCTATGTTTTTCTTTAGGCCATTTTTGAAAACTCAAATTGTTCCTCAAAGATGATGGAGGCTCCAGTATTACACGAACAGCACGTGAAAGAGGGTCCCGCCAGGCCCCACGGAGGACATGAAGAAGGGGGTTCAAGAGTGGCCAGTGAAGAGAGCACCTGGGCTTGCCAGGCACCGGCTTTACCCGGGTGCACACATCCTTCATAACGCGCCTCAAGGCGGTTTCTTCTCAAGAGCTCTAACTTTAAAACCGCAATACAAGGTGATCTACAATGGTTACCATGGTGTCTCAGCAGTGACTTTTCTGCCTCATGCTTTTCTAGGAATTGTTTTATCTTGCTTTGTTTTGTTTTTCCTGCTAATACAGAAATGATAGATATACATGTAGAGACTCACGCATGTGTAGAGCTTATAAACAGTTTACGCGAACCAACTATATAACACATGTTGAAATAAACAACTACTTTAGAAAAAAAAAGAGACACTACAATACCCAGTGCTGATTCCATAATGTCATGATGTGAAGTCCAGCAAAACTATCACTTTTTGTTCAAAGTGATCTTAGCTTGCTTTGCCTTTTCTAAGTTCAACACACATGAAGGTATGGACAGCTGTTTTGAGGAGAATGCGAGACATTATGACAGCCATTCACAGCTTCCCTAATGTCTGGTCTTGAAGATCTGA
>PVJX010002929.1:97401-118247 GCA_004027295.1 Dolichotis patagonum
ACAAAAGTCAATATGATAGAGAGTGAATATCTCCAATTGTCTAGCTTTGAAATTTATGTCTTACATTGCTTTCTTGTGATCCACTTTGCTCTGTTTTGTTGTATTTAATTTTACCCTATTGATATAATTGCATGTATATTTGAGTGGGTAAGATGGATGACCATACTGTTGTTTTTGTCAGATCGTGGAGCAGAACTGTGAACAGTCTCACTGTTTGAATGTCTAGTTTACATGCTTTAACTTTGTAATTTGAACAACTATTTCCAAGAAGTCAGTATGTAATTAGTCAAGAAATAATTTCTTAGGTTTTATTGTTGTACTTTTCCTTTTTTCCTTGGAATACTGTATGGTTGCTACCCTTTATTCTGTTTTATTTTGTTTTGTTTTTTCCTCTTTAAATAAAATTATAAAAAAAAAGAGCTCTAACTTTTAATAAAACTTCACGTGTACATGCAAACTTTCAGTGTGGACCACATGTGCAGTATGGAACTTCTGTTATGTTGATCGTGGATGGAAGAAGAAAACTTTGTACATATACATGACATCACTTCACTGTGGATTAATCTACACACACACACACACACACACACACACACACACAATTTGCATATACTCAGTTAGCAGTGATGAAGCCCAAGGTCAGTATTTTATAGTTTATATGCTGACCATGGGGGGAGAAACAAAACTTTGTGTAGAGATGAGCATTACTTCAGTGTGAATAAACACACACACACAAACACACACACTTAGACACAACTAGCGGTTATTAATTCCTCATTTTATCGTGGAGGAAATTAAGTCCTGGAAGTTGCCAGTGTCCTGGCCACAGCCCAGGCTGAAGAAAGGAGCCCAGGACAGTCCATTGCCCTCAAACTGGGCTTTCTCTTGCTGTTATTCCCTTTTGATATCGGAATGCTGGAAACAAACATGTAAGTCATTTGATTGCCTTGCACTGATTTCTCATTGTAAGAACGAGAAGCTGGAAGGAGGTGATCTCCGGGGTCCCTCCAGCTGAAAACCTCCCACCTGGTAACTGGAAGACGAGGCAGAATCCGGAAGAGGAGCCAAGGGTCTGCAGTGCCATGAAGCACGAGGAAATGTAATTTCAACGTTTAACTGATACCAGCTCGCAACTCTTAAAATCAACTCGCATGATTAAATTTCTGTTGTTAAGCTAATACGAGAAAATAGGTGATAAAATGCTTCCTCAGCAGGAACTCAAGAGCTGTGACACTTACTGAATGGTGAGTATGTGCTAAGCAGTCTGAGAAACAGTCTTCTGTAAGGTCTCTAAAAGCTCCGTGGTGGGTTCCAGGGTGATCTCCTATGGTATCGTGAACTAAGTGAAAAAAGTAACTTTCTCAAAACTACAGCTTGTAGGTAAGCAGCGGAGTTCAGATTTCAAAGCCAGTAAAGCGAGAAAGACTGAACCAATAGCAGGAGGAAAGGAGACCCAGGACCAGCCTTCCATCCCGACTCCCCCATCCTACAGGCACAGGGTGCAGCCCTGCGTTCAGACCCCCTCTCACGTGCCAATCCTCCCCGGGAAGGGTGAGGGAGATGTCAAACGCATGCGCGGTCTGACCTGTGACAACCTCCCAGCCGATGACGTGGACACGCACTCTACCTGCTGACCCCGGCTGGGCTGCAGCGGAACAGAGTACCTCGTCTCCTCTGCTCTGGGAATGGGGCTCCTGGCAGCCCAGTGCCCCCTCACTATGCGCTGCGTGGGCTACCTTGCATCCCAGGCACCTCCTTGGCGAGGCGTCCTTCTGAGGGTCTCACCCTCCAGGGCTCCAGCAGAGTTCCAGGGGGCCAGGCAGCAGTATTTCCAGAGAGGCACCTGCGGCTGCCGAGAGCAAAGGCCAGGCTCTGCGTTAAAGGACCAGACTCGTGCTCTGCACGGACCAGGCTCAGCTGCCGGTGGGCTAAGGATCCCAATGCCAAGGACAGCGCCAGTACGCTATGCTTTCCAGGTACCAACGCCCTTTCTGACCTCATCCAATTCAGCAGTCTCTCCACTGACAGTACCAGGAGACCAAAGAGGAGGGGCAGCTTACCTAAGCTCCAAGCCCTGCGCACCATTCCCTTCTCCATGAGTCTTTCACTTCTACTTGGCAATAACTCACTTCATCTTGCAGTACAAAACCATGTATTCCTAAACCATGTACAAAATCACAGCCAATCTAAGGAAAGAATGGAGCTGACATTTGCAACGTGGTGTGTGTATAATCTCTTCCGATTCTTATCATTCAGAAATGAGCTTTCACTGCAGGTGCCTGGAGCTAGAAACAAAGATTTAGATGCAGAAGTTGTCAATGAACCATAGAGTCTTCATGTCTTATTTGATGGAGTTTCAGAAATTTCTGTCAATATTTTACTTTGAAGACACATTTTGCTGCCTTCTCAAAGTTTCTAATTATTTGCAAAAATTTTAGTCTCTATGATAGTGAAAAAATAAATTATAACATAGCCAGTAGTTACTTTATTGAGATGACAATATTTTTTGCAGATATTATCTTGGTCAGTCCTCATTTTTGTGCAAGCAGAGAACAGAACAAGTCAAGAGACCATTATGTTACAAGGCACAGGAGCAATTAGAGACTTTAAATAAATAAGCCCATTTATTTATTTAAAGAAAATTTATGTAAAGAAAAGTATTCAAAATAATAAGGATGAGCATCCAACGGACACAAGGAAATGATTTCCTTCAAAAAATGAGGACTTGCTTTAAATTCATCTCACGAATGGTATAAGATGACCTCACTTCCTCTTTCCCACTAGGCATCTCAGTGTTTAGCATCTAAATGGTCCACAGGTCGCCTAAGTAACACATGTGAGTAGCTACTTTTACTACTGATGCTTGCCTGGGATTGGACAATTCCTGACATGAATTCCTCATCCTGAGATAAAAGTTCCTCTAAATACTCCTCCAAGAAGGTAACGTGTGGGAAAAGGAGGGAGGGAATGAGGGAAGGGAAAGAAGGGAAGGAGAGAGGGAGTGAGAGAAAGTGAGAGACAGATTTATTATTATTCAAATTATAAACACCTCTCTATTTTCATATTCTGCTTCTGCCACAACATGCAGCATCTCTCCCTGGATACACTTCGTATAGAATTTTGCAAGGGAAACGTGACTGACAAAATTACTGGCACACTCAGCCACTCATGCCTTTTTCGCATACTTGAGCCTGAAGTGGCAGGTGTGTATATTGTAGGAAATATAATATTTTTCTTTTGTGTTTAGTTGTTTCAGTGTTATTCATTTTCTTTCAATTTTATTTGAATGAAAGTTTAAATCTCCAGACTACTTTGAGTTGTATAAATTAGTTTTATATTGCAGAGAATTCTTCCATCCCCAAGGCATAAGGGCACACCAACACTTTAGGGGCATTCATTATTTTCAGAATAACAGACACGAGCCTAGAGAAGAGCAGCATTCAGCCTGAGTTAGCTTGATAGGAGAACCTTAATGCAGCTCTTTGATTTAGGAAACACGACCCTTTGAGTGCTCACCCCAAGATTTCACGCACAGAGTAGAAAGTGAGGAGGGAGGAGACCAGTGACAGTGCAGCGATGCCACACTGACACCAAGAGGTGACTGCCTATGAAAAGGGGACACCCACAGCAATGAGAGGGTGGACTGGGGTTAGCCACAGAAGGCTCCCCTCCAAAGCAGCCAGCTAAGGAGCCATGGGATTGTGCAGGAGGGTCATAAAGCACTGAACAGGAAGTTAAAGTAGGTGTAGAAAGATGTATAATTCTAGAAATCTTTGGGAGGTAGAATGACCCACATTGATTAAGCGGACGGAGAGGAGAGGCTGAGGCTGATGCCAACATGGAAAGGAAAACGATGGTGATGATGGTAGTAGTGAGGATGGTGATGGTGATGAAGATGATGGCCACAATGGTGATGGTGTCAGTGATGGTGGTGATGGTGACGGCCATGACGATGATGATGATGATGGGGGGGGTGGGGCGGTGATAATGGTGATTATCACGGTAATGATGATGGTGATAAATTAAGACATATTAAATAAGGAATTATTTGAAAAGTTTGGGTTCAAAGGCACTGAGTTATAGTGTAGGTTTAATGCACTTGCCTTGTAATGCACCTAGTAAAATCCATATCCTGACCCTTACTTTCCTGACACCCTGATTCAAGACTGTTTCTGCTGCTCATACACACAATTCTTGTTCATCTGTGTTTTAGATCAGTTTTTTAGCTTCTCTTCTCTTACTGGCATACATTGGCTCATGACTTGAAATGCAGAGCATTCCCCTTGTATTTCCTGTTCTCCTGTATGCAGCTGTCCAACGTGGATATAGAAAATGGCTTTGACCCCCACTGGGCATCCGAAACCATTAGCCAATCTGTGAAAGACGACTCCAAAGGCCTCTATTTTTTAGTTAAAAGCAATTTTTGAAAAGGCACACAATTATTTTCTATGCAACTACATACTGCATACCCAGACATACCACCAGACCATGAAATATTGCATATTTCAAATATAAAGTTCTTTTTAAAAATTTTTTTACCCTGGAAGTTTCTAAGTAAAAGAGGCATGTGAAAACTTTGTACCAGATTCTTTTTCTTGAGTTCTGCAATCTCATAGCAATTTGAACAAAATTAAGTCAAACTTAAGAAGAACGAGAGATGCTGATTTAAGTATTTTTTAGATCCTCTCAACTCCCCCAAATGAACCAAGAAACAAATAGAAGGGACTGGTTCAGCCTCACATTTCATCCAGGATTTTGAGGCTCTTTATTATAAACTTGTTAGGATCTTGGCAATTAACTCTGGAAAACTGCAAGAAGAGGATGATAATGGTAAATATTAGCGAGCACTTGTCCAAGATGGAGAGAAAAATCTAAAGATTAGTGGTGGAAAATGGGCAGCATTAGTCTGTAAAAATAAACCTGGTTTCTGCAGCTCCAGAACAGCTGAGAGAAAAATAAACCAGTCACAAGTCTTAGCAATATCCAAGATTGAACATCTGGAAAAGAGAAAGGAGAAAGAGACTTCCCTGGCTTCCGAGCAGAGGATTGGTATCATGCTTTGACTCGGTGGTAGAAGAAACCACAGTGTATCCTACGTGTCATAGCATCCCAGTGGTTTAAGGTACGACAGAGCTCGATCGAAGCACCAGAGTAAGTAAGGGAAAATTCTAGCATATTTAAGCCTTGTGGCCACAGGATAAGAACAAACAGGACATGCAGGAAAGATCCTAATGAGGTATTGCTTCTGAAAGGTACACATTACCAGAAGTAAAAAGCAAGAGGAAGAAATACAGGTAAGTACATGATCTCACATCAGGATTTTTCATCCTATTTTTCTACAAATCATAAAGAAGCAATAAGGAGCATGAAAATAATATCCGTAAAGCTCATGTTCTGTGATATTAGGTGACAGTAGAGTTTCATCTTCTAAAATATAAATACAGGCATGCATAAGTAGCCCAGAGGAAGCAGACGCTACCTGGGAGGAGGGGCCAGGTCCAGGGGCCACAGCTCTCAGACAGCCCACTAGAAACATCCTCCTGCCAGTGGGGCGCCCATGCGAAGCTGGGAAACAGCACTTCTTATTCAGAAAAAGACGAAAGAGCTCGAGGAGTTAACCTCCTAGTCTAAGTGGAGTTCAGGGCATTAGAAGAAAAATTTACCAAAGCATAAAAGTAAAAGTTGGTGGAAAACCAGTGAAATTACAGAGATGTAATATACAAATTAGCTAGCAAATTCAGGAAATAAACTGAAGATAAAAAATACAAGCAGAAAGAAGACAAAATTGTAAGGAAAAATGAGATCATAAAATGTGAGCACAGTCATTACAGGTTGAAATAGCAATTTAAAAATAAAAGGAAACAGAAGTCAGGGGCAATTTACATACACTTTATAAAGAAAAAGAGAAATGAACATATTGGCTAAGGAAATTCAGTGTGCGTAATTCTAGTGCTTAAGAAAGCCTGAAGAGAGGTACTGAATATTATATTTTTAATACACATATAAAAAGTACATATATTTTAATGGTAAAATGCTGTCAAAAAAAGCACACGTGAAGGTTGGAGATATTCTAATATGTGTGAAAAATGATTGAAATGTTTAACATTGTAAAACATCCTGCTAAAACTATTGGAATTGTAAAATGACTTAGTTTTTGCTTCATGTTCCAAAACACGTTTTATAATTTTTAAAAAGGAAAATGTCACATTGGTCTTCAGTTTCTCATAACATCCAACAAAGCCGAAGATGAAGTAGTGATGAGCCAATGAGATCATATCCTGCCAAACTTACATCACACACAAATGTTTGAACATAAAGAATGGAGGTGGTATCTGGTAAATGACTTTAATTCATCTCTCATCAACAATGATGACTGAACAAAAATAAAATAAAATAAAATATAGAAGCTGTAATATAACAAGCCTATATGCATAATTACATGTGTAGGTGTGTGCATAAAAACCTCTGTCTTACAATTATTGTCCCTTGGGACATACACAAAGTTGACAATATTAAAACTATGTATACCGAATATTGAAAATACACAAATATTCTGCAATATAAATATAATCAAATATGAAATTAATGACTACATAAAAGGACAAATAACTTCACTAGAAATAAAAAGGAAAATGTGTAAGTTCTTATTAAATTGCAAACTTAAGTCTTAATTTTTAAAAGAAAAATCCTAGATATTAGAAGTTTCAATTAAAATTTCAATTCCAGTTAAAAATCCAGTTCCAACAATTTAAATTGGATGGAATGAATACTGGTCCACAAAAAAATACAAATTATCAAAATTCACTAATGCAAGATTTGAAAGTCAAATACACAAAGTAGATAAAAGTTGCTAAGACCAACACCCCCAAGTCAGATACACAGCAGGCTGGGATGTGTCTGTGGAGACCTCTCTCAGAGTTTTGGAGTACATTACCCCAGTGTTAATTAAACTGTGATCAAGTGCAAAAGTAAAAGAAGCTTTTTGAGTTACTTTAAAAAGGTTTTCTTTCTTTTTTTTTTTATTTAAAAGAGAATAAAACAAAAGGGGGCAGTACAGAGCAGATCAGAACAGGACAACATAGGCAACACAGTACTTTACATTAAGTCTAATTCAGAACCTGATCAAGAAAGCAAAAGGGAGAAAAAAAAGACTACATTCCAATCTTAAAATAATACTACAGAAACCCGACATAAAATACAGCAAACTGAATTCTATAGCACGTTAAAAGAACAATGTATCATGATCAAATGATGCTAGAAGCAGGAATCCAAGGATGGTTCAATATCAGGAGGTCTGTTCATATATCTAGTCAAGTTATTATGTTCAAGGAGGAAAACCATATACTCTCAAAAGGTGCTAAAATAAATTTGTTGCGATTTATTTTGATTAGAGGCATGAAAGAAGTTTGGATGTGTTTAATAAGAACATTTTCACTATTTACGTGTGTTAGATCTGAACATATATATATATAAATCTAATAGAATGAGCTGGAAAATCACTGTACAAATGCATATATGGTAGCCATCTGCTTGCATATAAAAACAATACCTACTATAAAATATGTCACTCAAAGACCTCACTTATAAGCTGAAAAAATAAACTATTATAAAACATATTTAAAAACCTGTACCAGGAAAACATTAAAATGTCACTATGTGAAACCAAACAGGCCTAAAAAATGGAAAGTCCTTATATGTTCTTGAACAAGAAATTTCACCATCACTTACAATACTCTTCTTCATGAGTTATTGTATTCTTTACTATAATCCTCATCAAATTCCCTACAGATGTTCCCTTCTGCACAAGAAAAAATCATTTTATGGTCTCGTTGGTAGTAATAAAGTCACATATAACCTAGTGGCACCCTAATGCAAAGAGAAGTTGTAGTTTATCTTAATGATATGAAAATGTATTATAAACTTTTATTTAGAAACTGATTAATAAAAGGATGCCCTAGCAAATCAAAAGAGAAATTCTAAGTAGATCAGTGACAATAGAAATTTAACATGGGCTCGAAATTCCTGTGTGTAAATTCTCCCTTCTGAGTGCAGGGGAACTTTGGAAATATAGCTCCATGACGAAAATACACTATGTGGAAACGGTGAAAGGTTTTTCCTGCTGCAATGAAAGTCACCAGTTAGCTTTAAAATAATCAAAAGAGAGAGAATAGGAAATTTATGGCCCTCCAAAGTTGACCCCTCCAAGGTTGACAGCTAATAAGAAAGCAGGAACTTCAGCTGAATACACACAAAATCTGAGTTCTGTATATAACAGCATAAGACAGGAAAAGCACAACCCAGCTATGTTGACCAGTAAGACCAAAAAACCCAGAATGAGCAAGAGAAAAAAATACTTATTCAAATAGAAAAATATTTCTAAATTGGTAGAAAAAGAACCCTGCACGAAAAATCAACATACAAATGATGAGCTAGAAAAATAATTTTCTACATAGAAAAGTTGTACATACTTATAGTTTACCAAGTGACATGTCAATGTATTTCTGCATTGGGCAATGTTCAAATCAGAGCAAACATATCTACTGCCTTAAATGTTTGTCATTTCTCCGTGGAGAAAACATCATTCCACAAACAATCTACCTTCCTAACCGGAAAAGTACTCCTGGAAATTTAGAAGTCGACAGTGGTCAGAAAGAAAATATGGCCCAAGAAAATGTCAGTAACAAAAAGCAACTGTAACTGACTCTGAGGCCCATATAAAAGCTTCTGCACAGCAAAGGGAACAGTAAAAGTGGTGAAGAGACAGCGTTTTACCTGCTACTCCTTAGGCAGAGGACAGCTATCTAGAATATAGAGAGAGTCACAAAAAAATTAGACTCCCCAAAACAGGAGAACCACTCAACAATAGGCAAGTGACACGAATGGACAAGTATGTATGGTTGATAAATGTGTGAAACAATGTTCAACAACTCTGGCAATTAGAAAAATGCAAAATTAAAAAACTGAAATCCCATCTTCCTCCAGAAAAATTGTTAGCATAAAAAAAAAATCAAAGAGTAAATGCTAGTGTGGCTATAGGAAAAAAGAGGCCTTCTGCACTGCTGTGGGAATGTGAATTGGTACAATCAGTATGTAAATCAGTGTGGAGGTCATCATAAAACTAAAACTAGCAATTCCACTGGACCAGCTCTTCTCCTAGAGAACGGCCCTGAAGGGTTAAAGGCACCCTGCCCTAGAGACCTGCACAACTGTTTACAGCAACACGGCTCCTCATAGCTAAACCTTGGCAGTAGCCTGTATGCCCATCAGCAGACGATGGATAAAGAAAACACGGTCTTTAAACACAATGAAGCATCATTCTGCTGTCATGGAGACTAAGCTTTAATAATTTGTAGCAAAATTTACCACCTTAGGCCACAATCTTCAGTGAAATAGGTCAGACACACAGCTTACATGTCACATGGCTTCTCTCATAGAGAAACCCAAAGTGTAAATAAAGAGCAAAATAAAAGCAGGTAGTAGAAAAGAGCGACACTGAACTCTTGCAAAAGAGAAGGGGACCAAGAGATGGAAGGGGGGACCTGAAGGGAAGGGAAAGAGATTTAAGAGTTGTTATGTGCATATACTGACTCCTCAAGGTGAACGCAGCCATTAGGTGCAGAAAACATGTGCTTATAAAAAAAATAAGAAGAGCTGAAATTATGCAGTGATAAAATCTTTTTAAGCATCAGCTTGGCTAAAAAGAAAAGAATCCAAAATTCTAAAATTGCAACACAAAGATAGACATTTCTATACATTTCTAGTGAAAATGCTGATTGGCAGAAATCCTTGATAAACAATTTGCTGCCAAGTAGCAAAATATGTGAACATACAAGTGGGAAGCCACAATCCTCCTGGGAATGTTACTATACACACTTACACGGGGCAGGACAATCTCATTCATTGCCATGTCGCTAATAAGAGCAAAATTTAAAACAATTTAAATATTCACAAGGAGGGTCCAGATGCCTTTATGCTGGTGTCCTATTGAAGAGTGTTTAAGTGTTCCTTCTTTTCCTAATTTTACCATTGGAAAGAGCATGACTTAAACTATGTGAGTCATAGACCCCATCTGTTGGTGATATTCAAGGAATGACAAAAGTTCCCACAAATAAACTACGACGAGTGCTCAGATGAAACGCAGGGTGAGATAGAACAGTGGTGGGTGAATGACATTCAGCTTGTGTGCCCATGTGTTCACATGTAACTAGTAACATAAAAATGAATAAACATAGGCTTTCTGAAAACCTATGAGGTATTTTCAAATAAAGAGATACAATGACAAGATAGCAGTGAAATGTTCTGGTCTGTAAAACTATTAAACTGCTGTGGTAAAATGCAGGTTTTGAGGTAGGGACAGAGAAAAACCATGAAACCTATTTTGAGAATTATCTCACTTGAATGAGGGTAAGGGACTTCCTGTCTTGGAAAAAATAGAATCCATCTTGTTCCCACATGATTTTACAGAGAGGAGTGCAAGAAAAGTGCAATAGAAGTGGTGAATCTCCAAACTCCCTAACAACTTTCAAAACCCTTGTCCTTCAACCTGAAGGTCGCATCTTTCACTAACAGCTGCTGAGTAATCGTAATAAAGAGCAGGACGGGGTACAGGCATGCTGGGAACACACCGCCTGACTCGGGCCATCACAACCCACCAGGGAAGTAAGTACATTAAATCTACAGACACCCGGAATCTGGGGTGAAGGCTTCATATTCTCAGATTTTAATTTACTCAAATTGTGTCATCAAGAAATCAAGTCCCTGGCAGTCTTTTTGCAAGGTCTGCAGAGACACCCTAACTTAACTAAAATAGCTGGCTGCTAAATAACGCCTCACTTCAGAATCAGCGGGTATTTTCACTGCACTATGGTGTGAAATTGTATTGCATGTCTAAATGTTTGTATTAATAACTCGGGCTTATTTGTTAATCTTTAATATCTAGCCTATCAAGAACTCAACCCACAGGCTCCTCACCTGAGCAGATGAAACCCACATTCTGCTGGGCCTCCGCATCTGCTCCTCCCAAAGACCGACATAAAAGCAGGTTTCTCTGTATCTTTCAGTTACTCGCTATCACAGAGAGACGGGGCCTTCTGTCTGCACCCCTGAATTCCTGAGAGACTGCCCAGGTCAAGAGGAAAGAGGAGGGGATTTGGGTAATTCCCTGGGCAAAGCGCTGCGCACACAGCGTGCTTGGCAAGGTCTGCATCCTTTAGCACCGTGTAAGGGTGAATACCAAAGCTAAATGCAAACTAGAGAATGTCTCCTGCTTTGCTAAATGAGTATTAATCTCATTGTAAAACTGTTGCCAAGGGCAGACAAAAGCAAAAAGTCACAAACGGATTCAACAAAATTTTAAGTATTACATTGCTACATGCCAAAATAAATTGACACATTCAATAGAAGATACATATTAACAAAGTCAAAATCTGTTCCTTAGGCATTTATAAATAAGCATCAAAACACTACAATTACTTTTAGACAGGTACCAACTAGGTTTGAAAATAGAGTCCCGATGATTTTTAAATTCAAAACAGCATTAGTGTACATATTGTCTCAGGCTAAGATCTCCTCAAAGACAAAGGGAAGGGGCAACCGCTTGGGACCCCCTTCTGTCTCTCTCCAGACAGGAGCTTTCTCTCAATAAAGATATTCCACTCTTCACCAAAAAAAAAAAAAAAAAAAAAAAAAAAAAAAAAAAAAAAAAAAAAAAAAAAAAAAAAAAAAAAAAAAGACAAAGGGAAATAATAGGTTTATTAAGTAAATCCAATAGTGTTTATAAGTTATAAATATATTTAATATGACACATGCATTATAATTGCCTGTAGTCATACATTTCAATTCATTACAAAGAACTTCCATGTACATTATTTTATATAAAAAATAAATCAGTAAGCTGAATTATTTTATGAATCAAAAATCAATCAATTGAAGGGTGTGAAAAATCCGATCAGAATGAGAAAGATTGCACTAGTGATCCTGTATTTCTTCACTACTGAGTAGACAGACTTGTTAATGTACTAAAAGTGTCACATTCAGCTCCAGTAATTGACAGGCATCCTCTGAACAGCAGGGACGTTCATCGTTTGCCCTGATGCCAGCCCTCACATTCTCTGACTCTCAGTTTTCAAGTCCTTCTGAATTTATCTTCCAGCCATGACTCACATGACATGCTTTCCTCCGCCACCGTGCCCCAGCTGAGAACACTCTCCTCTGGACCACTGCAGTGGTACCGAGGCCATCCCTGTCCCTGGCATGCTCTGATCCTTTAAGGGTTCTCGCTCCTTTAGGGTAACACCTCAACGCATGAATCGCACAGTGAGAGACCTCACGTAACCTGCACTCACCTCTCAACTACAGCTGCAACGCCTACATCTGCCCTGGGCCCCCAAACACAAGACCACTTCCTGTACATCTTCCCTTCTGCGAGCCCCGTCCTCCCGACTTTCTCCAGCTTACGCCTGTCACCTGCCAGATGGCAGGCAAGGAACTACACCCTCAGGAAGTGCAGGCCCCGCCTGCAGCACGAGTAATAGCCACCGCGCCATGCATAGATTTACCAGGATCTCTCAAGTACCGCCTACCGCAGTGATCCTTTTATATTTATAGGTGTAATTTTTTGTTCACATTTATGTCCTCAGACCTAAGCATTGCACTTGCCACATGGGAAGTGCAACACCTATTTGTTGAATTCGTGAACAAATTAGGAAAGAAAAGCGAATACCAAGACATGCTACCCACTGGTACATGATACTGAGAAAAACGTAGACATTAAAAATACATGGACAGAACACTTCCAGTTAAGGCCAGAGGTTAAAGTATCAGACAGAATCTTCCTGACAAATATCATGGTGTATGTTTGAGAAGGCTGAAAGTTTTCTGGAGATGGAAGAATTTTCTTTATTTTCCCTTTATTTTTGAAGTCTGCAATTTGTGAACCGGCTAATAAACACCAATGGCACAGCTCCCAGGGCACGGAAGACAGCATGAGAGTTTTTCTAAGCTTTGGGTACTGAAATTTGCTTAGGGTTTTGTCCACCTTACCCAGGACTCTAGAAGGCTTCATCTAGTACAAATGCACCCAGGATAACAAAAACAGGCTTTGGCAGGGTCAAAATCAAGAAATCTCAACAGTAAGTTCCTGTTTATTCCCTACAGTACACCTGCCACTCTTGAATAAAACTTTGTAGCTGGCAACGAACAGATTCCATTAGAGCCAAATCATCAATCTTTGTTCTTTTCCATGCGGGGCTATCTATGTTTTTAAATAAAAGTAGAAATATTTATATTTGTTTTAGGAATTCAACTCTTGATAGTCAATATTACATTACTTCCACTCTCCTAAGTTTGGAAGGAATTAGTCATCATTCAGTAAAACAAAACATGCAAGGTCTGATGTATTTACAGAGTTTCACATCAGAATCAGTCACTAACAGTTTGAGCACAAGAGTTTTGTTAGCATTAGTATAATTTTTACATGAATTCCATGTTTAAATTTTATCATCTAAATTTCTCTTCAGGGCTTCTTGACATTTTTTGCTCAGGTTTATTTAAGTTCATTAGGCATTTATAACTTTCTCATTCTTTCTTAATAACCCATGACTATGAACTTATGTTTAGAAATTGTCCAAAATCAGACTAGGAAGCCAGACAGAAACAAATATAAACAAAACACAACCTCTACTGATTTATACAGAATTGTTAACCTCAAAAAGTTACATTCTTCATGTACATCAAACTTGGAATTTATATATGAGAATTTTGGTACTGGCAGAGTAAAAAGTAAACAAAATATAAGTGGATAGGAGACATCACAGAAAACTCAAGGAAAAGTGTGAGCTTCAGTTTCAGAAAAAATCACGAGGTGAAAAGGAACCGAGGCCCTAGCGCAGCACACGATACTGATTCAGATCTGAAAGAATCGGTCTAATTTGCACCTCCTTTATAGATGACGTGCTGGAGGACCGACTTCTTCAAAACTGACTGCAGGTATCGTATCGTGAAGCACAATCTCGATATAAATTCACATGTCTGCACTGGTAATTGAACCTTCAAAGGCACAAACTCCACCAGTGCAGCATGAGCTGAGAGCTGTGTTAGATGGTTTATAAAATCGCCCAACATTTCCTTACCCCTTAGAAACAGCCCTGGAAGTGGCCCTAGTTTCCATTTACCCATAAACATGCTGTACTTATCTCATATCCATCCAAGTGTAATTTTAAGTCTAAACGAATCAGCCGTATCGAAGAGGGGCTGACGTATGAGGGGTGTTTACTGGGCATAAACTATCTCAAGGGTTTTCATCGGAGAAGACCGAGGCTGCTGCTCAGGGAGAGTACGCGAGCCGGGTCTCAAGTGCCAGGCACCTCTGAAATACTCTCGAGCTGAAGGAAAGCACAGGGTCAGCTCTCATCCTGGTGCCAGGAGAAGAGGGCACACACGGGGGGGGGGGCCCAAGGCCAAGGACAGAGGAGAAGTTCAGCCTGGCCCAGCAGAGGGCCAATAACAGAGAGGGCGGGAGGGACTGAGGAAAAAGGAAGCGATGTCCCCAGATTGTGCTGGGTGACAGCCATCCTGGAGGACACCGAAGGAAATTCCTGCAACAGATGGTGTTTCCCTAATCGCCCTGTGTATTTCCAGGACAGGTCTCTGATCTTGACAGAGTGAGAGGGTTAAGGAGTGACAGATCGAGCTGTGTTTAGAGTCTTCATTTCCCCTTGATTTCCGTTGAGATTGAGGATGAAATCTAAAGACTCAGGAACTTCAACAAGATGCGTACATTAAGACGCAAGAGGAGGAACTGAGCAGGAAGAGTTGGTCAAATCCGAAAAATCCACCCTGAAGACTGTGACAGGGTTAAAGCGTGGTCTCAGTGTAGTTTTTCATTAGCCCGCAAGAAGGGAAAAAGTGGATCATACAACTCACAGTGCACACAGGACACGTAACGTCTCCCGGACGTCCGTGGCCCTGGGACCCCTGAAGGAAGGGCAGGCCTTTCTCCTGGGCTCACCCTGAAGCCCCGCGCTGGCTTCAGGGTGACTGAACCCAGACGCCTTACTGTCCTCTCTGCGTGCTCCCGAGGGATTTAGAATTAAGAGCCTGGAGCAATTCTTCCTGAACACTGCAGAAATCAAATAAGCTTTTTGACAAACACCGGCTGTTATTGATGTCATTTTTGCAGTGTCTGAAAAGTGTTGAGATTGCCAGCTAAGAACTGGCTTCTGTGAGTCAGCAAAAAATGGGGCTCAGTGAGGAGCTGGGCCTGTGAGTGCAGAGAACCTCCCCACCCCCGGCCAGTCCTGCCAGGGGAGTGAGGGGAAGCGCGGTGAGGGGGACAAGGGCCTCTGCACAACGCGGGTGGCACGGTTTGACACAGCTGGACAGGTTGGCAGGCGACCCTGAGAACTCACAGACACTGACCGGATTGCTGTCCCAGTGTCCTCAGAGGGTGACACGCTCCAGCTGTTGACCCGGGGGCCCTCAAGATAGGGACGTTCCCACCACTCGAGGGTGCCTCAGGGAGTCTGTCCACGGCCACCCACAGCCCACCACCTCCAGCCCCTCATAAATACCCTGGAAATCGCAGGCTTGCTTTCCATTTTCTGTATTTTGGTCATTTCAAGAATGCTATGTAAAGGGTATTATAAAATACCTAAAGTTTGAGAATCTGCTTTGTAAATCCGGCATCTTTCCCTCTAAATTTAACCAGAAGCTGAACGCACCTACAGCTGGCATCTTTTTATCGCCGGGCAGGACCCTGACAGGTGGAGCGCGGTGTGTGTATCAGTCACCTGCTGAGGTGAGGTGCATGGGCTGTTTCCCACAGCCGCACTCTGCAGAGAGCTGCTCTGCGCCCTCAGGTAGGTTCCTGGGAAAACGCACAGCAATACGGGGTCAGTGCACAGTCACACTGCCGGCCGTGGAGTGTCCTCTTGCCCTCGGAAGCTGGTGAGCTGCCGCCCTCGCCGTGGCCACACCATTCTCACAGGCCAGGTCTCCATCCATCGGCATCTTGCACTGTTGCGTCTCCCTCCCTGCTCCTCTGGCCAGCTGCAGCCCTTCTGGCAATGCCAGGGATGTCTAACTGTCATTCCAATTTCACACTCCCGGTGACGCATAATGTTGAACATCTTTCCCTGTGCTTCTATGCCCTGTGTAGGAAATGGCTTTGACAAAGTGCTTCTTTTTCTTTTTAAGTTTACGGGGGAAAACCCCCAAAATTCCATAACAAAATAATAGGAGAGTAACGACAGTTAATGTATTGCATAGCGTCTTCAAAGTGGCTACTCAGAGTGCAAGACGTGGGCAAAATTGGTCTCCAGTCAGATCAGCACAGCACTTTCTTTCCAGTGAACTTCCCCCTCCCTTCCTTACCCTTTCCCCACGCCAGTTCCTCTTTCCTTTTGAACAATTTCTTCCTTTTCATAATACCTGTTGTGCATTTTAGTTCTTATTTACTCTTTCCGTTTCTCACACCAGGGAGACAATATGCTGTTTACACAGGCAAGTCTCATCTTAATGCAGCAATGTAGTCACACCTATGTTTATGGCACCATATTTTGTAATAGCTAATGCTTAGAAACAACCAAATTGTCCATCAACTGAGCATGGATAAAAAGGTTGTATCTTTTTATATAATGCAGTAACACTCAGCCAGAAAGAATGATAAGTTGGAGACTTTTATAGGTAAAAGGAGGAGAAATATTTCTTAGTATCTTTGGTCCATTTTTCAATTGAATTCTGTTGTTACAGTAGAATTTTGAGGAAGGTACTGTATATTTTCTTTTTTTATCACATAGGTGTTTTGCAAATACTTTCTTCCAGTGCTTTTCACCTCTTTAACAGAGTTTTTCTCAGAGATAAAGTTTTTGATAAAGTCCAATTATTAAACTTTTCCTTTTAATATTGTGTTTTGATATCAAAGTTAAGAATAATTTGGAAAACATGAAATTTTATCATTTTACATTTCCATTATACCACATGTGGGTATTTTGTAGTTTTTATGGATTAACTCTATAATCCAGTTGGAATTAATTTTTGAATGAGGTCTCAGGTCTATGTTGAGATTCAGTTTTTTTGCTTATTGGTATCTGATCACTCCGGGACCATTTCTTGACAAGTGTATCCTTCTTCCATTGACTTCCTTTTGCACTTTTGTCATAAAGTTATTTAGGGAAATTTGTATGCGTCAGCTTCTAAATTTTCTATTCTCTTCCACTGATATTTGTCTATTTCCTGCCAAGCTATCTTAATTTCTATAGCTCAATCATAAGATTTTTATTAAGTAGAGTGATTTATTTCACCTTATTATTTTTCAGGACTATTGCAACTTTTCTAGGATGTTTCCACAGAATAACTTCGCTGTTGTTGTTTTGGATTTGGATTTGTTTTGATTTTCGAGACAGGGTCTCACTATGTAGTTCAGACTATTCTTGAACTCACTATGTAACCCAGGTTGACCTCAAAATCGCAGCAATTCTTCTGCCTCAGCTAAATACTAGGATGACAGGCATGTGTTCCACGTCCGGTTTAGAATACTCTTAACTGCCCCTCAAAAAAAAAACATTATTAAGAGTTTTATAAGAAAAATAAATGTAAAGTTCGGGAGACTTGACATTTTTCCTAGGTCAGATTTCCAATCCATGAATATCACGTTTCTCCATCTGTTTAATTTCCTTTGACTTTTTATTGGTATTTTATAATTTTTAGCATAGATTGTATATATTTTACATTATATCTAATCATTAGATTTTCTGAGGGGCAATCATAAATGCCATTATGATTTTTACTTTTAATTTTTCCAATTTCTCAAATGCAATGCTTTTTAATTTTTCAATACTATCAATATATTTCAATATTCAAAATATTTCAATATTTTAAATGTTTTATAATAATGTATAATGCATAATGAGTATTTTATCTAATATTTTCAATTTTATTTTTTATTTTTCATTGTTATCACATATTTACATTAATGTGATTGTTCTTGCAGTGTTTTTGGTCTTGTGAAGTGTAAATTTGGTGAAATTATTCATTAGTTTTATGATAATCATATCATTTTGAAACATATTCCAGTTCAACTGTAAGGGCAGTAGCAGAGAAAATATGTACAGAAACTGAAATCATATGCCATCTCTGCCCAAAAGAAAAAGAGGAGTGTGAAATGCATATATTAAATAGTTCTGTAAAATCATTTTAAGTAAATCTTTAGGCATTACTAGTTTTAGTGTACCCATAAACATTTATAGCTTAGAAAATATGGACAGTATCTGTGAGCTGATGGAGAAGATACACCCACATTCATAATTTTCCAGCAAAAATTAAAGTTCAGATAGAATACAAATCATTATTTTTAAATGTTAGTTCATTCTTTTAGCAGTAGCTCAGTGGATGAATAGATATCAAATAGTATATATAATAATGACAATATTAGAATTTTCTGCATGAATAATAAAATGTAAAAGTAAAACAAAATTATCATTGGAATGTAATGGGAAAACTGACTGATGCCAAAATTTTAATGTAAGTTAAACAACAAAGTCATAGTTATACACATTAACTGTTACATAATGGCTTCAGTAGGACCATCAGCCACTGAATCCAAAACATGCTACAGCAGTGGAAGCAAAAAGTTCTGTAAATGAGGAGGAGAAGAGGGTTAAAGTAAGGAGAGGAAAAGAGGATTTTTGTTTGTTTTTGTCTTTTTGAGACAGGGTCTCACTATGCAGTTCAGGCTGGCCTTGAGCTCACTTTGCAACCCGGGCTGGTCTTGAACTGGCAACAATCCTCCTGTCTCAGCCTCCGGAGTGCTGGGATTACAGGTGTGCACCACAAAAAAAAAAAAAAAAAAAAAAGTCCATGCACAGGTACCAATTCCATATGATGGATCTTTTCATCAGGTATATCTGAAATGCACTGAGTGAAGATCTGAGATGAAAAGCATACACACACTGCAAATGCAGCAGAATGAAGCAGCGGCGGAAAGTTGAAAGCCAGGCTCAGGCCCCGTCTCCAGACAGAGGCAACTCTGGAGCCCCGGCCGCGCTGCGGAAAGACGGCGGTGTGCGCAGGCGCAGTGAGAAGAGTGCATGACTAGTTACGGAGATTAAACCCAGGTGACATCGGAAGGTAATTTATTTTGAGTGATCACTTATTCAACAGATGTCATACACTTATTTGAAAATGTCAAAATACAGTCAAAATTAGAAAGGCATAAATAGAACCTTCAAAGCAAACAGGGCCGCAGGGATTCGGGTGGTGCCTGCTGTTCTCACAAAACCTAGAGGCAGACAGCGCTTAAGCTGTGATTATGGAAACCATTATTACTGTTGCGCTACTAAATGAACTTCTCAGTTTGCAAATGCGTGCCTATACATTAGCTGGGGAATCAGGACTTAAGTTCTGCTTAGAAGTGTTACACGGAGGCAAACCGTTTTTCACTGGGTGCCTCCGTGAATCTAGAGAAGACAGAAAGGTGTGCGTCACGTGAAACTCCGTGGGAAAAACGGAGACGCTGGAGGAAATGCGCGTTATTTTCAGATGTAACGAATTCTCATGAACACAGTCTATATTACTCTACTTCCCAGTAAATTAAATATTTCATCCCACTTCAAGGAAACAAATTTGAACGCAGGAGAGCGAGAGACATGTTATTACAAGGATAAACTTGAATCTGCTGTACTATTATTTCTTTCATAAATCTCTCATGGATATTGGAACTTAAATTCTTGTTGGTATAACGGTTCTCCTACCCATGGTGCAATCAGTCTGCTCTTTTCCCCTAGCCAATCACAAGATAATTACGTACCCACTGGCTCTTTTGATCATTGCAACCAAAAAGAAAGGAAGAAAGTTTGCTTGGGAAAAGACAGAGGGGACATCTTGCGCTGCCCTGCCTGTGGGCCTCTGGGGCCCTTGCAGTCAGGGCACTCGGAGGTGAAGCAGCGAAAGGCCGAGTGAGAAGCCGAACACAGCTGGGAGAAGCTACTGCCACCCTCCCCACCCGTAAAGCCCAGGGCACCTGCAAAGTACACAGATCCTCCTGGAGTCAGGAGGGACCAGCTGTGCGGACAGATGGGACGGGAATCACCGCTCCAGGTAGGAAGAGGTGCCTGGGTCTAGGGGTCCTTACAAGGTGTCTTAACACTACTGCGACCAAACGCAGACTGACAGCCAGAACTGACAGGCCTGACACACGGTGGGCTCACAATCCCTGCTTCCCAAGCCCTGTGGGTGACCTAAGTCAGCACAGGAAGAGGTGACACTCGGGCATCTCCGACACCCGCACGGTGAGAGCGCGGCAAGATATTTAAAATGCGAAAAAAGATGGCTCTCTGACTGTCCACAGCATTCATGATGCAGCGAATGGGATCCTGCTTGGGCTCATCTTACAAAGAATCACAAATCTGTGCTTTTGCAGGCACAGAAGCAGACCAGAAAGACTACCTGCTTGAGTCCGGGGTGATTCCTATTCGGGCAGGTCACCTCTGTTGGTGACAAAAGTCACCACTGCTGACCATAACCATGTGTATCTCTTATAAGATGAGCACAGCTTCAAGAGACAGAAAATACAGTACTTCCTTAGCTTGCTTAAAACAAGCTACCCAGCGCCGCGCAGGCCCGGCTCCAACCTCTCCTCCTGTAGGTTCACGCTCATCTGCGCAGCCCTGAGTTCACAGCTCAGTGGAATGTGAGTCCGCCCAAAGAACAAAACTAAAAAGTCACAAAAAGTTATGAATAGCAAACACTAGAGCGATTTTAGGAATCCCGGAGAAGTGTCATCTACCCTTGTGCAAGGTCCTGTGCACCCCACCCCCTGTTCCATGCCTGCACCCGACACCCTCTTCCAT